>JAXIVJ010000760.1:0-182500 GCA_036785665.1 Chirona hameri | reverse complement strand
ACCTCATTTAGCACGTGCAGTGGAGGGGGTGGGACACTTTTGTTCCCTTCCCCCCCCCTCCTTCACATGGTTTTCGTGAATAGCTCACAAACGAAGCGGAGCAGGGCGGTTTTGTTTGCGCAACATTAATGCCAACTCAATAGCGGATCGTTTGACGTAAAAAGATGAAAATCGGTCGATACATTTTTGAGCTATATGGATTTTCAGTCTAAGATGGTGGCCCGAATCGAGGTCGGCAAAGTGATATCTTCATATTCGGTAGACAATGTCAATGTTCATTCCCGGAAATAACTTTGGACACATTGCTGGTGACCTGTGACGTCACAGAGGTCAAATTCCCAAAATTGTGACATTTGGACAGATTTGACCTGCGCGACCTCGTTTGACCTTGAAGATATTGACCGAAGGTCAATACAAATTTTGGCAAATGTAGATTAGCATAGCACCTACCTACCCTGTAAGGTTTATCTTTTTAGCTCTCATACTTCCGAAAATATTAACCTGCGCACTGCTGGGAGAGTTGATTTTCGCCCCCCTCAGGTTTTTCGCAGATAGCGCGCCGGGTTTGGTACTCCTGTTAGGACATCAATTGTACACACTTTGAGAAAGAAAATATACTCGAGTCATCTCAGGTCAGGTCACCAGACCAGGTCAAGTGACCCCACCTCCAACAATGTTTGCAGTTTGTGCCAAAGCCAGAGTTTTTTGCCGACAATAACAAGAAAAAAACAAGAGAAGGTGTCCCCCCAACACAAATGGGGACAAACAACAAAGATTTCAAAATTACGAAATAGCAGTTCGATAGAACCTTCAATTCTTTGTATTTTTTTCTTCTTCTTAGTTTATCTTACAATTTTTTTCATTGTACATCTGCTTAACGGTTGAGTTATTTTATCGCCAATTTCGCGTAAGTGACGTCACAAAATGGGGTATATATTTTTTATCGACGAAATAGCTTTTAATTTTCTGAGTTGACTTATAATTGATGTGGGAGATGATACTGAAAGTCTCAGGTTGATATCTTGATTTTTTTATAAAAAAAAGTTATCGCGAACATTCGACAGGGGGGGGGGGAGGGGCAATAACACCCCGCTCAAGCGCAGGTTAGGAGTTATTTCGACAGTGGATCTTACTATGAATATGTTTTGCCTCCGAGAACACGCTCTTGTTGGGGATGGTTTTAAATTGTTGCATACAAATAACCTGTAGTTCCACCTCGGCCTACGGGGGGGGGGGGGCTGACAGGCCCCCTGAGGTTTTGCTTGAATACATTTGTACACATGCAGCGCATCTTTCTGAAATGTTGAGCAGCTAAATTTATAACACCTATACGTATTCTGTAAAAATGTCATTGAAATTGGTTGAGTAGTTTGGAAGATAATGATGTTTTGATGACGTCATGTTGGTAGAAAAACGATAAATGTTTGAAAAATCGTAGAAAACAGAGTTTTAAAGAAAATTGCAAACACAAATTAGCAAAGCTGGAAAATGGAATTGTCTTTAACATGGCAATCTCGGATTTCCTAAATTTTGGGTGTTTGATCCCTAAAATAAAATAAAAAATGACTTTTTTTATACCACCACAAAATACAAATTTCCAAAGATGGTAAAAAACGGAATGTCTGTCAGAGGACTGAGTATGGACAATATCCAAACCAAACTCCAAAGCAATATCTCTGTTTTCGACTGAGTGATAGCTCCTAAGTCATGACGAAACTCATGACGTCATTTTTTTAAGAACTTTTTTTGACTTTTTTGGACCAGATACGAACAATAAATACCTTATTTCCGAGACAAAACTAGTCTAGAACATGCCTTTTTATTTACATTTATCCATTTCTAATTTTGAGCTTTCTGACAGAGCAAAATCGCTGTTCTGGACGTGGTCAATCGAGGTCATTCACTTGACCTGGAAGCTCACCCGTTGACCCGAAACCTAAACATCGCATACTGTTAGATTCCTCTCATGACAGGCAACATGCTGGTTCTTACTGCATTGCTCTAAGTTGCTTGGTTTGGAAGTTAACAAGGGGGGGGCTGTCACCCCATAGGGCGAAGGTGAAAAAGTTTCCGTAGGGCGATTATCGATCTGACCGGACTCTTGCAATATTTACACCACTGTTACAAGGCATACAAGGCATACAAGGCATACAAGGCATGCAAGGCATACAAGGCATGCAAGGCATGCAAGGCATACAAGGCATACAAGGCATACAAGGCATACAAGGCATGCAAGGCATGCAAGGCATGCAAGGCATGCAAGGCATACAAGGCATACAAGGCATACAAGGCATACAAGGCATACAAGGCATACAAGGCATACAAGGCATACAAGGCATACAAGGCATACAAGGCATACAAGGCATACAAGGCATACAAGGCATACAAGGCATACAAGGCATACAAGGCATACAAGGCATACAAGGCATACAAGGCATACAAGGCATACAAGGCATACAAGGCATACAAGGCATACAAGGCATACAAGGCATACAAGGCATACAAGGCATACAAGGCATACAAGGCATACAAGGCATACAAGGCATACAAGGCATACAAGGCATACAAGGCATACAAGGCATACAAGGCATACAAGGCATACAAGGCATACAAGGCATACAAGGCATAGTCTAGGAGATTGACTACGCTGTAGATCAAAAATTGATAAATGACGTCAGAAATCCAAATCCCGACAAGTGACGTCAGAAGCCCGGTTGGATTTCCGTCCAGCCTGCTCCCTGCACTTGGCGGACAAGTTGTCGTGACCCACCGCCTGCAGCTTTAATGATGGCGTGCAGCCTGCAATCGATGTGGTGACGTTTGCATCGCGCCTTTCGACTCTCCCACCGGGCCCACGGAACGGCTGGCTCGCTGCTGGAAATGATTGAGTGGGAATTTTGCTACCGGCCCACAGGACGGCTGGATCGCTGCTGGAAATGATTGAGTGGGGTTTTCGCTACCGGCCCGCAGGACGGCTGGATCGCTGCTGGAAATGATTGAGTGGGGTTTTCACTACCGGCCCGCAGGACGGCTGGCTCGCTGCTGGAAATGGCGGGGTGGGGTTTTCGCTACCGGCCCGCAGGACGGCTGACTCGCTGCTGGAAATGGTAGAGTGAGGTTTTGGATTCATCTGCTGTTTCAGCTGGCGACTGGCTTGATGCCGGAACAGATGGAGGAAAGTTGAGAACAGAACAGTGGTTTGTGAACAGAACAGTGGTAGAAAAGTTGAGAGCGACATTTGCCAGGAAAATGAGAAGGGTCACGCTTGATGGATAAGAAACAAGATATGGAAATATGCAGTTCACTGCAGCTGAGGTATATTGCGGAAATCCGCAGATGGGATATTACAGAAATCTGCAGACTGGATTTCGCGCAAAGCGCCACACGGTAACACGGTGCCTCTTGAATATTTTGCAACACTGTCAAGTCAAGATGGCCAGCCCTCTTTTCTGCTAGTGGTAAGTTTACCAGCAAGTTGCCAACAGTGGCAACAGTGGTTTGTGTCATGTCAAGTTATGTTAGGCGCTTGGTGAACGTGTTTCTTTTCCCAGTTCGGTGTCATGCTCATGACATGACCTTTTATGCCACAGAAAAGATCTGCAAAACGATTTCTTCCTCCGTTTTGTTTTGCACACAAAACCATGAAAATGTAAAATGTAGTAAGGCAAGGTACATTTTAACTAATGACGTGGTGGTGTAAAAGTAATCATAACATCTTTTAAAATATAAAATGGATGGCCATTTTATCCCAGTTTAGCGAATGTTTCCAGAACGGTCATCGGCTTGCATTTCTCGCTGTTCTTTCAGGCATTCCATCGAATATGCAAATATTCCAAAAGAAGCGCCGGCATCAATCGTGTTTGTTTACCATGTGCAATACCATATAAGGCAATGCAAGTCATGTCAAGGCTCTAAAATAAAATAGCATACAATATTCCATTAAATTGCTGTGCATAAATATTGGCGCGAAATTTTGAAGTCTTGTACGTTGATATCAATCGTGGAACAAATGCTATGTACAAGAATACATCATTGTTCAAATGAGACCATACAGTTTGGTGTACAAGGTTGGCACCATGTTGGATTAATATGACAAGTATGCATATACATGTACTGATCTAAAAATAATTTAAGTAAAATATAGGACGAACAAAACATCTTCACATCCTTCGTCATGAGCTTCTCCTTCAATTCTTGTGATTTACTTAATTATTTAACGTCCCATTACTTATTGTTATTTTATAATTATTATACGTCCCTTTCTTCTGGTTATACTCCTTATATACAGTACAAGAACAACATTTTTTATCGATTTGTTTTGCCACACATACCAGCTAATGTGTACGTTCACAGTGACTATCAGCGTTGCTGACTATCGGGCTTTGAACCGCTCGCGCTGTTAGGCTGGACTTTATTCGGGAGCCTATCTCCGAACCGCTCGCCTCGGGATTCGAACCTAGGACCTCCTACATGGTAAGCGGGCATGTTGCCACTGGACTAACTGGTCGTGAACAACACCGTTCTACAGACAAAGAAACGTAGCAAAATCTCAGGTATTCCATTGTTACATTGACTATTGATATAGTTGTTACCTATACAGTGTTTACCCACATGTCACATCTTATCAAAACATCCACTTGTAATAGTAACCTATCGTAGGTAGCAGTAGTACTAAGGACTTCATCGAGATCTCCACACAAGTCCACGCTTTCCTACAGCGAACTATTTGTAAAACCCACTGAGGCTTACATATGATTGCAAGAGTCATTTATATAACCCACTGGCGTCGCCGCAACATTTTGAGTGGGGGAGGGCAGCCAGGGGTTTGGGGGGGGGGGGGCAGACCCATAGGGCTAATGTCAAAATCCTGTGAGTCTGGGGGCCCGAACTCCGGCCGGAGCGATACTGGGAGGCACGGTCCCCCAGCGCCCCCCCCCCTCCCCTCGATGGCGATGCCACTGATCAGGGGTGGTAAAAGTGCTTTGAGTGGCCCCGACCAAAAGTGGCACATACAAACACGAGCCCAGCACAGCTGGGGTCATTTTTTACTTCACATGAATACCCTAACACCTGGCTGCATGCTCACATCATCCCTATATTTTAAACAGCGCAGTGCCGGGGGTAGACACCCCTCACGTTTTTCGCGGATAGCGGAAAAACAGCGACGCGCAGCGCCGCAATTTTTGGCACGGCTGTTTGTGCATGAATTGTCCACAATATGTTAATAAAAAATCCTCGGGTCATCTTAGATCAAGTCACCAGACCAGGACACGTGACCCCACATTCCAAAAAAAAACTTCTGGTCGTACCACAGTCACAGTTTTGGGATGATCGGTTTTACACCTACAGGATTTCATAAGGTTACATATATCAACAAATCGTATGTCTTCGATTTGTAATATCAGCGACCTAATGTCGTTCTAATTTCGTGACCTCCCCATTATAAGTATAAAGGGAAATAATACAAATTCTTCCTATTCTAAGGAGACGCAAGATAGCAGTCTAATTCCTTCTGGATCGGTTTATTATAGGACATTATTGATGACCTAGGTGCTATTTTTGTTCAGTGACTCCTACAGGGTCAGCCGAGGTCATCCGAGGTCAGCAACAGTTTTATGTCAATAACTCCCGACATAATGACGATAGAGAAGTGAAACCGACACCAATGTGTTAACCTCGTCGCGTCACGTCTCCCCATATGCAACATGACCTACTTGGGTCACCACCACTTGACCTTGACCTGATGTCACATTTGTAAGTTGACCTGACCTGGTCAACACTAATATGAGTTGAAACGTCTTGACGGGACAAGCACGATGGCGTCAAAATTATTATCTTGTCGTTATTGGGTAAAAGCTATTCGTGATAACGTTTTTCAAATAGCCTTGTTGACATTTGATGAGCTCTGGAGCCTAAACTATTGCCCTGAGCTCAAATTCCAGGACACTCTAGCATTGCATTTTTCAATAGATTTCCATTGCGTTTTTCTGTTTGTTCCTATCTATCATAGTTCCTGTGATATCTGGGGGGTTTTGGAGCGAAGTTCTAAAACTTGAAAAACTGACATTTGACGACATCTAGTGACCTCAATATTGACTTGAGGAAAAATATTTGAGTACCTTGGAATCTGCTTGTCAAGAGCTTTTGAATATTTTTTTCTGCGTCTTTCTAACCTTCTAGTTTTTTAGTTAGAGAGGGGGGGGGGGTCCGAAAACAGTGAAATCCACTGTCCTGACAGTGGACCTTCATTGCAAATGCACTAGTACTGCGGCCCCGGCCCCGGGGAATCTACTTTCCGGATTAGCCGCTCCGTGCCGGGGGGGGGCTTATTTGCCAAGTGTATATTTCCCAGGGGCATACCCAGATCGTGCAGAGTAGTTCAAGTGGGCTAGACGTGACCCACGGGGTGGTCCAAGGGTCCATCTTAGGGCCTGTACTGTTTTTGCTCTTCACCAACGATCTGCCACAGCACCTCCCGTATATGGGAGGATCGTGATGTATGCTAACGACGCCCAGTTCCTTGACGCTGACTTTCCACCAAACACCCATGCTCTGAAAACTCGTGTTGAAAGTTCTCTAAGCCATAGCTATGAAGTGGTTCACACAGAACCGTTTGAAAATTAATCCTGCCAAAATGGAGATAATCCTCCTGAGATCTCGTCGTCAAAACGTCACCTCCGACTTCTCTGTTCATTTCGGCAATGACGAAATTTCGCCCTCACAGAACGTCACATGCTTGGTGTCGTCATCGACTCACACCTAACATGGAACAACCACATCGCGTCTGTTGTTCAGCGCTGCTACTGTGTGCTGGTGGGTCTGGCGCGAATCCGATATAAGCTGCCGAAATGCATCAGGTGGCTGTTGATAGAGGCTGACCGGCTCTCGTTTTCCCCCACATACGTTATTGTATAACGGTGTAGGGAAACTGTACCGCAGCACAGAGGGTGCGCGTCCAAAAGGCGATTCACTTCGGTGTCCGCATCGTGGCCGGACTCGGCCGGCGCGACCATGTCACTCCGTCATTACGGGAGCTGGGGTGGCCTAGTGTTGAGGAAATGCCCACCGAACGCGACATTGCCACAATGCGCCACCTATCACTTCCCCCAGCGCCTCAGAACTGTTGCGCCAGCGAGTGTTGCGGCGCGCCGACGTGTCCGACCGCCGCACGCGCGCCACTGATGGCGGCCAGCCCGAGCTGCCCCGTGTGCGGACGGAGTTCGCTAGGCGCAGCTTCCTGTGCCGAGCCGCCCGCTCATGGAACGGCCTACCTCCAAAGACTGGGCAATAGCTGCATGTGCTTCTCTTTACCAGTATTGACCGTCTTGTGATTGCGCATTCTGCCACTCTTTTAACGTTGCCTCCATTGTGTTTTATTGTGCGTGTTTTATACTATAGTGATTCACATACATGTGATATTATGTAATGACGTGGATGCCATAAAAACCATGTAATGGAGGATCCGAATACATTATCTGTATCTGTATCTGTATCTGCATACAGCTGGCGGGCGTGTTTGACAATAGCAACCACTTGGGGAGACATAAGTCAGTCAAAAATATAGACATTGTTTTTCCCTTGGGTGGGGGGGGGGGGGGAGGGGGGGCATCGTTCATACTTGGGTCTCCAATATATATTCCGGTTTTTGAATATATTTGAAAATTTTGATTTTGGGATGAAAAAATATTTTTGTGGGAACAATTTCCCCAAATTAAACTTTTCGAACATATTCAAAAACCGGAATATATATTGGAGAACGAAGTATGGACGATGCCCCCCCCCCAAAAAAAAACACAAGCAATATCTATATTTTTGACTGACTTATGTCTCCCTGAGTGGTTGCAATTTCCAAACACGCCCGCCAGCTGTATACACTTGGGAAATATGCTGCGGGGGGGGGGGCATTTAGACGCCCTCCTAAGGTTTTTCGAGGATATCGCGTTTTTGGTGCAGCTGTTAACACGCGCCCTGGAGGGCCTCTGATAATTACACGCCCTGGAGGGGGGGGCGGATTTCGCCCCCCCCTATGATCTCGAAAACCACGCAACGTAGCGACAAGCGGAAAACGACGTTAGATGGCTCGAGACAAGCTCTTTCGAAAGTATTTCGTTCATTTTTTTTTCAGGTCAATATTGAGGTTACCAGAGGTCATCAAGGGTCGGATTTTCAAGTTTTCAAGACTTCGGTTCGAACACCCCCAAATATCTCGGGAACTATGATAGTTAGCAGCAAACGGAAAAAAGCAATCGAAAGTCATTGAAAAATTCAATCGACATAGGTGTCCTCAGATTTGAGCTCAGGTCAATAGTTTAGGCTCCAGAGGTCACCGAATGTCAAAAAGGTGATTTTGTTTTCAAAATTGTTTTTCACAAATAACCTTCGAACTAATACAGATAAAGCAACAATATTTACGCCATCGCGTGTGTCTTTCCAAGGCGCTTCGAATCATATTCATGGTGACCTGGTTAGGTCAACTGAAAAATTTGACCTTAGGTCAAGGTCAAATGGTGACCCAAGGTGGTCATGTTGCACATTGGGAGACGTGTCTCGACGAGACAAACATATTGGTACCGTGTTATCTTCTCTATCTTCATTATGTCGATAGTTATTGATAAAACCGTGTTGGCGGTCACAAAATTGACCTGACCTTAGGTCACCAATATTAGAAATCCGAGATAAACAAATTGTTGGTATCTATAACCTTATGAAGTCCTACAAGATTGAAACCGATCGGCGTAAAACTGTGGCTGTGGTACTACTGCAAACGTTTTGGAGTTGAGGTCATCACGTGACCTGGTCTGGTGACCTGACCTGAGATGACCTGAGGCCAAATTTTTTACATAATGCGGGAAGTTCATTTCTAAACAGGTATACAAAAAATGGCGGCGCTGCGCGCCGCCGTTTTTGCGCTATCCTCTAAAAACCGGAGAGGTGGGCGAATTTCGCCCCCCCTCCAGGGCGCGTGTTAAGGCATCAATTGCCCACATATTGTAAAATTATTTACCACGGGTCATCTCAGGTCAGGTCACCAGGCCAGGTCAGTTACCCCACCTCCAAAAAGTGTGCGGTCGTACCACAGCCACAGTTTTTGGCCGATCGATTTCGTACTTACAGGATTGCATAAGGGTAGTGGTACCTACAATTCATTTATCTCGTTTTGTTTTATATCGGGTAAATTTCGTGACCTCCCCATTACAAGTCAATAGGTAAATATTAAAATGCTTCCTATTATGAGGATACGCATGATATCACCCCAATTCCTTCTGGATCATGTTATTATAGGCCATTCTTGAAGACCCAGGAGCATTTTTGGTTCAGTGACCACACGGGTTGAATCTATCGTCCGGATTTTGTTTTCGTTGGATTTTTTTTGTTTAATGTAATTCATTATTATTGACAATCAAGAGCTGAAACGCAACTGCTGATTTATATTTACAAAATGCAAATGTACATACATACTGACGTGATGCATATGATGATTAAGTGAATAATACATCTGCAGTGGTTTTGACGGTCAGTATTTCTAAGGACATGATCGCTTAGTCAATTTTCACAGGAATGAAAATAGTGATTATCTTTGCTGGCATTTTGACCCCGAGTACTTCATGAGAAAGAGCATTTTGTCCCCGACCTTATCCATAAGGACAGCACACTTTACCACCCCTGCCCCTGATATAACGCTACAATTGTCAGTTTTAAAGAAACTTCGTTAAGGCACCTTTCACCCTCATTGTTCAGTTCGTCAGCTCGAACACCCGTCTCCTTTCCGCCCTGGTAAAGCGAGTGTTGGAGTCAATATGGGTTCACGCCCTGTCTCCTTTCCGCCCTGGTAAAGCGAGTGTTGGAGTCGATACGGGTTCACGCTCTGTCTGATGCTATTTGCCATTGACTTGGATAGCCTGCGGTCGATCGCAGCGACCGGCATCGGATAATGTCAAAGGTCGGACGGGACGGGAGACGGGAGACGGGAGACGGGAGACGGGAGACGGGAGACGGGACCGGACAGCTGAAGGAGCCGAGGTTTGGCAGCACGTACAGCTTTCGATCCTAAATTCTTGCCACTGAACGGAAATTGCACGATCAGATAGATGGGGTCCAGGGTCCAATCAACAAGCAATGGCTAGCAAATGGCTCTTTCACACCGAGGCCGAGGTCACCGAGGCTGACATGTTACCTCAATGTGAAATTTCGGGTATGCTTTAGATGCGACTCATTGAGAGCTTTCAAACACCGCCTTGCGCGTCTCGCTGCGATCATTGGTTCGGAAGAAAAACAGGGTGGGCGATATCACCCCCCTCCCACCAGTCAGGCTGAGACCCCAGACAATGGCGGGTTAAAATGGAATCATAATTCAGACGCTCGGAACAACCCAAAATTCGCGGCCGCCAGAACGCAATTCGCGGTGGAGCGGGAGCCCGGGGGAGGGGGCAGAGTTACATGTCCAAGAACTATAGCCCGAACCCAAAATGGCCAAAAACCCAAGGAGCGGCAACACCTCCCCGAAACAAGCCCTATCGCGTGCCGTGTGTTAAGCGCACCTCCGGCGGACATGTCGTGACGTCATGTGTGGCGATATTGACATTGACGAGGCTGACGTCGGCCGTGCGCGGCACATCCAATTGCGATGGCCTGTTTTACGAGGCCACCGCCCGCCGCTCAATGAGCCGGCATTGTGTGCGAATGTCGGACCTGAACAGGGCCGGTTATTTAGCACGTGTCCCGGCCCCGGCATGTACCGAGGGGTATTAATCAAAGGCCTTTGTGGGGTCGAACAATACGGGAAGATCGCGGAGGCCGGGCGACGAATGCACTGTAGAATCAGCAGCAATGAAATGGGATTGCAGCGCTGTCGACGGAGATAGGCGGTGTGGATGGGAATGGGCGGTGTGTGTGATGTTGTTTGTGATATGACAGATGGGAATGGGCGGTGTGTGTGATGTTGATGTTTGTGATAGGTCAGATGGGAATGAGCGGTGTGGATGGGAATGGGCGGTGTGTGTGATGTTGATGTTTGTGATAGGTCAGAAGGGAATGGGCGGTGTGTGTGATGTTGATGTTTGTGATAGGGCAGATGGGAATGGGCGGTATGTGATGTTGATGTTTGTGATATGTCAGATGGGAATGGGCGATGTGGATGGGAATGGGCGGTGTGTGATATTGATGTTTGTGATAGGACTGATGGGAATGGGCGATGTGGATGGGAATGGGCGGGTGTGATATTGATGTTTGTGATAGGACTGATGGGAATGGGCGGTGTGGATGGGAATGGGCGATGCGGATGGGAATGGGCGGTGTGTGATATTGATGTTTGTGATAGGACTGATGGGAATGGGTGATGTGGATGGGAATGGGCGGTGTGGATGGGAATGGGCGGTGTGTGATATTGATGTTTGTGATAGGTCAGATGGGAATGGGCGGTGTGGATGGGAATGGGCGGTGTGGATGGGAATGGGCGGTGTGGATGGGAATGGGCGGTGTGGATGGGAATGGGCGGTGTGGATGGGAATGGGTGGTGTGAATGGGAATGGGCGGTGTGGATGGAAATAGGCGGTGTGGATGGGAACGGGCGGTGTGGATGGGAATGGGTGGTGTAGATGGGAATGGGCGGTGTGGATGGGAATGGGTGGTGTGGATGGGAATGGGCGGTGTGGATGGGAATGGGCGGTGTGAATGGGAATGGGCGGTGTGAATGGGAATGGCCGGTGTGGATGGGAATGGGCGGTGTGGATGTGAATGGGCGGTGTGGATGTGAATGGGCGGTGTGGATGGGAATGGGCGGTGTGGATGGGAATGGGTGGTGTGGATGGGAATGGGCGGTGTGGATGGGAATGGGTGGTGTGGATGGGAATGGTCGGTGTGGATGGGAATGGGCGGTGTGGATGGGAATGGGCGGTGTGGATGGGAATGGGCGGTGTGGATGGGAATGGTCGGTGTGGATGGGAATGGGCGGTGTGGATGGGAATGGGCGGTGTGGATGGGAATGGGCGGTGTGGATGGGAATGGGTGGTGTGTGATGGTGGGTGACAAGTCAGATACACGAACTGTGCAATGATGTTTGAAAATGCAAGATCGAGTCACATGTTAACTTCCTGTTAAACATTGAAACGCTTACTAAGATTTTACTAACGTTTACTTGCTACTAACATCAATCCATTCAATCCATTGTTTTGTGCAAGTGACGTAATTATGACGAAGTTTTATGCTTGCATGCAAAGGTGTCTATTAACCCGCGCGGCGCTGGGGGGTAAATTTTACCCCCCCTCCCGGATTTTCTCCATAACTTAACAACTATGAAAGATATCAAAATGAAACTTACGGTAGCTTATGGTGCATCAAATCTACGTCTTCTGATTTTTTTGATTTTTTAATTCGTGATTTTTTTTGGCAGATAATGACGTTTTAGTGACGTCATGCCATGTCATTTTTGGTGAAAAAACGTTAAATGTTTGAAAAATCGTAGAAAATAGCGTGTTACTGCAAATTGCAAATAAAAGACGTCAAAAGAAGGGAAATAACATTGTCTTTGACATGGCTATTTCAGATTTGTCAAAATATTGGGTTTTTGACCCCCAAAAATGCAAAAACTGATTTTTGGGGAAGAATTTCCACAAAAGTTTTTTGTTTGAAGATTTAAAAAAAAAACGGAAGATATATTAGAGAACCGAGTATGAACGATGTTCAAACCAAATTTCAAAGCAATTTCTTTATTTTTGACTGACTTATGGCTCTCTAAGAACAAGTAAATCATGACGTCATTTTTTAAAATTGCGTTTTTTGGCTTTTACTGACCAGATACAGACAAATAAATGCCACCACTGTATTTCGAAGACAAAATTAGTCTAGAAACATGCAATGTTTATTTAGATTAATCAATTTCAAATTTTGACCTTATTGTGACCTGACCTTGACCTGAGGACGATTATATGGTGTCAGGCTGTGAAAATGGCTGTTTCTATCGAATTATACGTGTAAAATAACCCATATAACATGTGTCGCATGGCTTTCGTAGACCTGTGACCTTGTGTGACCTGACCTTGACCTTGACATTTGCTTACAATTTCACTTTTACTTATGCGGGAAATGCATTATACACTCTGGAGCACTTTGTGAGATAATAGTTGCAATATAAGGCTTTGGATGGAAATTATAGCCCAAAAACTCAAATACTTACATTTTACATTTGACTTGACCGTGACCTGACATGTGACCTTATTTTAAGAATTTCGAGTATGCATTCGATTCTTCTAGTTGAGAGCTTGCGATCGCCGCATTGCGCGTCTCGCTGCGGTTATTGGTTCGGAAGATACGAGGGGGGGGGGTAAAATTTACCCCCCCCAGCGCCGCACGTTCGGCTGGAGACCCCAGCGCCGCGCGGGTTAACTGCATGGACTCGAACTATTGTATTTTATTGACGTAAGGTAGCTGTTCTTCGTCTAGCTCATCCTCCGATGAATCTTTCATTTTTTTCCCACAAACTTGGCGCCAGAATCTGGCTTTGTTTCCACAGACCCGCGGCATAACCATAAAAGCTCGGAAAAATCCAATAATTGGCTGACCTTTCAGAAGCCGTGGGATGGAACAGCCCTCGCTCTCTTCAAATAAAGCACCATCAGGCCATATTCCCACGGCCGGGCAATTCACTGTCTTCACGGGGAAGGGGAAGGGGAGGGGGCGGGTTATCAGCGGGTGTGGTGGAATGGAACGGGTGCCCGGGTGGAGAGGGCAGGAGTGGAGGGGGTGAGGGGATGATCGATTTCGCTGCGCGTCAGTGCAAACCCATTGGGCACGAGTTATGTGAATCGATGTGAAATGTAACTGCAACGCCGACAGTAGATGACGCGTGTGTTTTCAGGATGACTGAATGTTGCTGGGTGTTTGGGGCGATTATGGGGCGATTCGAGCGATCAGGTCCGAACAGCTCCAATGCTTATGCGATTGAGCATGATTTCAACACGGAATAAAGATAGGAAAATGTACGGGGTAGGTCGACGAAGGTGCCAGTCATTTGACGTTATTTTTCATGATGTGAGATTTTTTACGCTTCCAGTTATTGCACTGCGTTCTTTTGGATGTGTCCACGGATGGGGACGAGTGTGCACGGAACCCATCTACCAAGGATATGGAAGCAATGCTTACGTCACGATCTCACCTGCTCACAATGGACTCGTGTCCCAAAGAACACAACACAGTTGTCGCATCTGCGCAAGAGTTGTATTTCGTGAGAATGAGATGAAATGTATCTTCTGAGACTTTGAGAGCTTTGAGGGCCTACAAGTGAGACGAATTTTCGGTTTGCATATGCCTGGAGCTGTATTTCAAAAGGTTATTCAGACAAATTGTTAAATATCTTATGTGCAGCGTGATGGCTTGTTTATTGTTTATTAGTCTTAAAACTTAACCACAGACCGGAGCCCACTTACGGCTGTAGTCTGTAGTCATATACAACGCGCACACAAGGACGCACGCTCATACATTCATACATGCATACCTAAAACTTGATGATGATGACAAAGTTCGCCCCTGTAACTCAGTTGGGAGAGTGCCGGACTTCTGACCTCACCCGGTAGTGGCAGCCCGGTTTCGAGTCGCTTCGGCGCTCGCTATTGGCCCCTGACTGGGACGGCCTGTGGCCGGTGGCAGCGGTCGCACTCAAGGTCATGTGACGCCAGAGGCGGGGCGGACCGTGTCCAGGTATGTCGGACACGTACAATATCCGCTTCTAAATTCTGCCGGACGCCGGGAATTGTTTGATTGGGTGGTGGGGTCAGAGCCTGCGCAACAAGCTATGCTTAGCGCGGGTCTTGATCTCGGAAATCCATCCATTCAAAAACATTCGGACTATTTTGTTTTTAAAGTAAGCAAATAAATAAATACATATCGATATTCCGCTACTCAACGCATACACATAGGGCAAATAGGGTGACGAGCCAGCACCGTTGTCCTAACCATGGACATCAAGCAATGCCTTCACCGTTTGCAAACTTAAAAACGTGACTTAACCCTCATACAACGGGAGCTTTGTTCACCTTCGGCCTACGGGGGGAGGGGGCTGACAGGCCCCTCTGTTAACTTCCAAACCAAGCAACTTAGAGTAATGCGGTAAAAACCAGCATGTTGCCTGTCATAGGAATCTAACAGTATGCGAATTTTAGGTATCAGATTAACGCGTGACTTTCCAGGTCAAGTGAATGACCTCGGATTTACCACGTCCAGAACAGCGATTTTGCTCTTCAGAAAACTTCAAAATTAGAAATTAATAAATGTAAATAAAAAAGCATGTTCCTAGACCAGTTTTGGCTCAGAAATATAGAAAAGGTAATTATTTGTTCGTGTCTTGTCAAAAAAGTTTTTTGTTTGTTAAATGACGTCATCAGTTTCTTACACTTAGGGAGCCATCACTCAGTCAAAAATAAATATATTGCTTTGAAATTTGGTATGGGTATTGTCCATGCTCGGTTCTCTCACATATATTACGGTTTTTCTAACATCATTGAAAATGTTGATTTTGTGGGGATTTTTCAACACAAAAAAAACATTTTATTTTTATTTTAGGAGTCAAAAACCCAAAACTTTGAAAAACTGAGATAGCAATTTTAAAGAGAATGCTATTTTGTATCTTTGGTGAATTGCGTTTACAATTTCCTTTAAAACTCGGTTTTTCTACCATTTTTCAAATATTTATCATTTTTCCACCAACATGACGTCATCAAAACATGATTATTTCCGAAATCACTCAATCCATTTCAAATTAATTTGTACGGCTAACGTATAATTGTTGTAAACTCAGCTACCAAAAATTTCAGCAAGATTCCCCGCATGTGTAAAAAGTTATTCAATAAAAACCTTAGGGGGGGCTGTCAGCCCCCCCCCCGTAGGGCGAGGGTTAAAAGTAAATAATGAGCAAAATAAATCAGTCTCTGGGGTTTTCTGCATAAATGTGTTGCAGGTGTCTGGTAGCCGCGATAAAAACTACTGCGCACCGAATTTACCCTACCACCCGGCACATGAACAGCCCAGTGTGTCGTGTGCGTCGGGTGGGAACAGACGGGGAAAACATGGACACTAAATGTTCACAATCTACCACCCGGCACATGAACAGCCCAGTGTGTCGTGTGCGTCGGGTGGGAACAGATGGGGAACACATGGACACTAAATGTTCACAATCCAGGCGGCCACGGAGCGGAGATCGCATGCACGTAGTGTCGGTTTGAGTGAAGCGAGTCATGATAGACGGACAATTAAAATGGTCATTAAATTGTCATTAACGTCAGCCAGAATATGGCTTTACCATCTTGATTGTTCGTTAATTGCTTGTCCATTTCCTAGCGTTTAAAATGCCATTGTTGATGCTTGATTACTTTAATAGGACTTTGCTCTGATTTGAGTGGCTTATTTATGAATCTTGCAGGTAACCATGCTTTACATTCATGCTTAGTGATTTGCCTACATCCTGACTCACGGTATTAGCAGTTTTGTCCTGCTGCTGACTTATCAATGTTCTAAATGTTCTAGCAAAGTATATTTTAGGATACAAATTACATAACTATTCAATATGTTGAAAACGAGTGAAAATGTCTATTATCCAATCTGGTCCAATCCGGAATCCGTTATATTATCAATCCTCTGAACCGATCCGGTCCGGTTCATCTGGATTGGACCGGATTAAAAATCGGGTGGATTGGTCCGAACCGTTTCGTACTCTGGTGCAAATATACAACCTTTGTGGTTGTCACTCTGACTCTGATTAATTAAAGCCTGTATCACTCCCTGGTCTAGGTCATAATCTCAGCGAAACGCCGTGAAAAAAACGCTGGTTTGATCACGAAGCATTACATATTACATAGTGACAACCCACGCGGTTGTCGCCACTTCGTGTGACGATGAAATCAACAACTATTACGTCATCAAAAATGTATGATCCCCTATTAGCGTCGATGGCCAGGTTTTATGACCCGGCTGTGGCAATTTTACGAGCGTCCTTGGAACCACTACAGGGTATATACGATCCTCTTCAACTGAATGAGACATCACTTCTTCGTGTTAAAAAACATAAGCTAGGGAAAAGCGATGCATGTGTACTTTATATATGTGTAGTTAAGTGCAATAGATGTATATGACACAGATAGACATATACCTAAACTACGTTATCATACGCCATTATTTATGACCCATGTGCATTTTTTGTTGAGTGTCCCCTATAGGGCCAGCCGAGGTCATCCGAGGTCACCAACTTTGTTTGTCCATAACTCTCGACAGAATAAAGATAGAGATGTGAAACCGGTACCAATGTGTTTGTATCGTCGGGACACGTCTCCCAATATGCAACATGACCTACTTGGGTGACCACTTGATCTTGACCTGAGGTCAAATTTTGAAGTTGATCTAACCAGGTCATCATGACTATGTTTCAACGTGTCTTGACGCGAAAAACATGGTGACGTCAAAATTATCGGCTTATCTTCTTAATTATGTAAGAAGTTATTTTCGAAAAACAGTTTGCCAAAAATAACCTTTTTTACCTTTGATGACCTCTGGAGCTAGTGACCCGAGCTAAAATTTGATAACACCAACGGTGGTTGCATTTCTCAAGAACTTTCGATTGCTTCTTTTCGTTTGTGCCTAGCTATCATAGTTCCCGAGATATGTGGGGGCTTCTGGAGTAAAGTCCTAAAATGCGAAAATTTGACCTTTGATGATCTCTGGTGACTTCAATATCTCAGTCAAAACCTGACGGAAATATTTTCGACATGATTGTTGATGCACTATCGAACTGTACTTTTGGATTCCGCTTACTTCCCAATAGGAGTCGAGTTCGAGGGGTGTTCGAGAACCCCCCCCCCCCCCCCCACCCACAGAGTGTGGAAAATTCGGATTCGACCCAGCGGGGCGCGGAATAAATGGATAATAATTTGTAATAATATTTGTGTTCTTTTGTTCAATATATTTACATGTTTTGGCAATCCTTCTATCTATATCAAAGAGGAAGAAGTCAACAGAGAATTCAAAAGAACAGACTAATTTAAATATTTGATTTGCACCTGCAAAAATGTTCCAGGTAACTTCCAAAAGAACGAGCGAATAAATAGGCATATACTTTCGGGGGGCAAACTCGTTCAGACATCCTGGTGTTTGTTCAAGGTAGGAATCAAATCACTGATATGAAACGATTCCAGCATAATCAATGACTAGCGGATAGGTTCACGAGCCGGGATGGATGCATTCAAGGAGAGATCTGCTTGGGTCGGATCCCGATGATCTGCTTCTGTTGTGTGTCCATTCTTATAAGATGGCATTGCTACAGCTGTCTAGCCGATGTAGTATACATTTTGTTCGGAGAATTTCGGAAGATTCCCGAAGAGAACACTTTTCCCGAAGCGTGCAATCTCCGTATGGGCATTTATATGCCCAGACGAGGTAGATGACATTCAAACTGGGCGCATTGGTCTCGTTGCTTTCAGGGATACTACCATCTGGCTTATTTCTGGATGTTTGTTTTTCTTTTCGATTTTGTATCAGTCCGTCTCCAGAAAAGTCACTTTGACATTCACCAGCACTAGCAATTAGCATTTCGTACACAACAAACTGAACACACATTCTAATTCATGTAATATATATTATTCATATTTACTTTGTTACGCTATAATTTGCTATACTCCTCATTAAGAAGGTTCAAACTGGTCCAAACTAACGTGGCCAGTGCTCTGGTAAACAGACTCCTCGGTTGCCATGACAACATATCTACACATTGGGCCACGAACGGCCCACTGCCGCTGAAAAACAACCACCATCGGTGAAGCCAAGGGTCGGTATTCAAACTAGATCACACATTGCATGCAAATATGTATATACATATATACACATTACACAGTATGACAGTCCTCGTGCGCCAATGACTGTCATCTTTCCATCAGCATTCGCATTATGTTCCACATACATATGCAGTACATGCTTAAACTGTTGGTAGAGCGTGCGACCCCTGGGAAGTTGCTGGTGTTTTATTATCTGCCTTTAGTTATACCAATGACGTTTCTTAGAGTCATTGACGTTTCTTAGAGTCATTTAATAGTGCGCATGCGCTATGGCCCACTGCTCGACAGCCATGACGTCACCTCGAATTCCTCCCCTTCCAACAAGGCTGATCGTTGATTGAAGGCTGATTGTTGATTCAATAACCTGCACTACATTTCTTGCTAGCATCGCTGACAGACTGTAGAACATCCTGCGGATAAACAGCACAGCTGCTGCTGCTGACGATCGCTCCACGTCCCCCAGGTATCATGTAACAGATATAATACACACCAGCTGCTGATCACACACAGCCCCACCAGCTGTGTACACCAGCTGTGTACACTAGCTGTGTACACAGCACCCAGCAGCCAATACACACCAGCTGACCATGACAGAAACATATAACCATACGTCGCGTTGGTAACAAACTACAGATAGCACAAGAAATGCAGAATTGCACGAACCTGATAAAGAGAGCATTGCATATTTGGCAGCGGCTGCTGAATTTGGCTTCAAGTTCGGTTAGAGTACCGAGCTAACTCAAAGTTACTATCGATTTCGCTGTTGCACTATGTGTGTTCAATGTCCTTATTAGCATGTGGAGTGTTGACGTCATCGCAACCTTTGCCAATGTCTGTTTGACCTTTGACCTTTGATCCTGTCTCCTTCCGACGGTCGGGACTGTCGTCATCGCCGACCGTCAGCGGGAGACATGATCTGGCCGTCTGGAGGAGCAAACAGGCACCAAAGGTCATCAAAGGTCAAACAGACATTGGCAAAGGTTACGATGACGAATTCACATGCTAATAAGGACATTGAACACACATAGTGCAACAGCGAAATCGATAGTAACTTTGAGTTAGCTCAGTACTCTAACCGAACTTTAAGCCAAATTCAGCAGCCGCTGCCAAATATGTTCTCTTTATCAGGTTCGTGAAATTCTGCATTTCTTGTGCTATCTGCAGTTTGTTACCAGCGCAACGTATGATTGTATGTGTCAGTGAAGACCCAACTGAGCCAATAACGTTACCAATGCAATCTTCAACGTAAGCCAGCAGGACCCTAATTGAAGTATCTATCAGAGTCGGACCGTGAACTGCCGCCTAGCCTTAAGAGTTGTGTCGGCTTGGGGCAGTACCAGTCCTTCAGGTTTAGTCAGCATGTTTTTTTTTTGTTGGGAGGGGGGGTGGCAGAAACATGTGGAGTACTGGTGCTGAAAAATGCACGTTACTTAGATAATTAGTATGAAGTTATAAACATGTGAAGATATTTTATAAACAACAATGTTTTGTCGTGATACTCAAGCTAATCCTTTTTAGGCAATGCAAACATAAAATTAAATTGTAACCTATTTTTGTATAAGATAATGCGATATTGCCTGGTATAATCGCAAGGACTAATCACTTAATCAAGACATGCGAGCGAATTACGAAAACCGCGATCCCATACCAAGCTTGTTGATCTAAGATCCACTGTGATCTGTTTAACAAATTAAAAGATGCATAATAACAAAAAACATCAGATCTAAACCATCAAAGCTGTAAATATCAGACTTTCACCGCTGGACGCCAAGCCCGATGTGCTCTAGGCCATGGCGATGTGTTCTAAGGTTCTAGGCCTGAACAGTCAGGCTGGCAGGTAGGAGTGCCGCACGTCACCCGTATTAAATCGATGCAGCAGCGTACAGTATGCGTTACATTTACCGCGCTGGACTGCGCCAAACTCGAATTTCATAGGCTTTTGCAGTGCACCACTCGCCACGGCCGGAAGGCTGGTGCGGTAGATGTTTTCATTATTTATATTTTTGCAACTCCAGACATGTTTCTGTGAATATAAGCACCGGGGTTTCAGTTGTCTCTAGAAATGTGCGGGAACGTCGAATCCATTGAAAGGTCCATAACTTTGGGACGCACCATTTTAGAGGTTGTATATTTGAATACGATTTTCTTTTTCTTTTCTACACATCTATTTAGATATATTGTTTGCTAAATTATATTGTTAGATGCTATATTCACATTTGGAAATTATAGTTTGTATCTGTCTCAGACCAAGTTCGGTGAGACTCGTCGATCAATTAGGAATGTTGGAAGGGACTTTGTTAGATTCAAGGTGCGATGCTAAATTTCGAATATGCTTAATTTCGGCGTTCGCACTCACATCCCAAACACACTGTTACTTCCTGCTGAGTAACCGGTTAGATCCCAGGGCTGTTGCATTTTGAAGAGGTATAGTCGTGTATCTGAAAACTATTTCGTGAACCCATGAATACCGCATCTTGTAGCATTGTACATATTCTGTGTATTAACTATCCAAAACGCGCTAACGATAAAACACGTATCTTTGCAATGGTCTATAATACCAAGTATGTTCCAATTTGCTCAATTACAATACAAATTACAATCCAAGTTGGAAGTTAGAAGTTTGCAATATAATTTAGGTAGCTGGATTAGCCTGCCGTGTGGCGGATTTCCGCCGAGCGTTTCGTTCGTGCGTGTCTGCGGCAGCTCGTGGCCGGCCGGCTGAGACAGCTCGTGGCCGGAAGGCTGAGACAGCTCGTGGCCGGAAGTCTGAGACAGCTCGTGGCCGGAAGGATGAGACAGCTCGTGGCTGGAAGGCTGAGACAGCTCGTGGCCGGAAGGATGAGACAGCTCGTGACCGGAAGGCTGAGGAAGCTCGTGACCGGAAGGCTGAGACAGCTCGTGGCCGGAAGGCTGAGGCAGCTCGTGGCCAGAAGGCTGAGACAGCTCGTGGCCGGAAGGCTGAGACAGCTCGTGACCGGAAGGCTGAGACAGCTCGTGGCCGGAAGGCTGAGACAGCTCGTGACCGGAAGGCTGAGACAGCTCGTGACCGGAAGGCTGAGACAGCTCGTGGCCGGAAGGCTGAGGAAGCTCGTGACCGGAAGGCTGAGACAGCTCGTGGCCGGAAGGCTGAGACAGCTCGTGACCGGAAGGCTGAGACAGCTCGTGACCGGAAGGCTGAGACAGCTCGTGACCGGAAGGCTGAGACAGCTCGCCGACTGGCGTGTGGTGCTGCACGCCACTAAACCCACCCCACCCCTCCCCAACCCACCCCATCCCCTCCCCCCACCCCCCAACCCTCCCCGGCCTTCCCCGCGGCTCGACGCCTGAGGTGGGAAGTTTGGACAGTAAACATACACTGCTCACCACGCTGACCTCGGTCTCTGAAGTCACGCAGCGCCTCCGGGGATATCGAGCGGCCCCGGTCCCGCCACCGCCCCCGCTCCCGGCCCCGCCGCCGCACCCGCCGCCGCCCCCGCCGCCGCCAACGGTCCCGCCACCGCCCCCGCCACTGCCCCCCCCCCCCCACCGCGCGGCCACCAATTGAACGATGCTACTGTTTGGGAATTCCACAGTAAGACAACCGGTGGGTGCCGTCCGACCATTTTTAATTTTCTTGACAAGTCGTGCATTGGGGGTTTCAAGGGCGGGGAATTCATTGGTGGAGACCATTTTTTTTAATAAACAAAATACGGCCTTCCGTATTTTCTCAAGTTCACTGTGCAGACCTAATTTTGACGACCAATAACACCGAGACTAAAAAATCGATTTTTAAAACCTTTTTGTCTGGATCAGAATTAGTTGAACAATTTGGCAATCACGGATTTTCTATTTTGCTCCTTTTTTCACGTGATCTCGTGACCTACTTTTTGCTCCGTGACCTTGACCTGTTGGAAACTGACATTGGCATTTTCGTCTGATGACTGAGCTTCATTGATGTTCTTTCGTATCAAAAAGAAGAACTGGGGTTTGACCTGTACAAACTTCTTTTGGGGACTTCTACAGTAAGGCAACCTTTTTTCCAAATTTGCCGTCCGACAATGTTTAATTTTCTTGAAAAGTTTTGCACTGGGGGTTTAAAGGGCTGGAAATGCATTGGTGGTGACTAAAAAATTCAAAAAAAATATTGTCCAAGATAAGGCCTTCCGAAAATGTCCAAAGTTCACTGTACTGGCCTAATTTTGACGACCAATATAACTCCGAGACTAAAGAAGCGATTTTGATTAAGTTTGTTTTTGTTTGGATCGTGACTAGTCACGAACAATTTGGCACTCTCGGATTTGCGAATTTCATTTTTGTTTGTCACATGACCTCGTGCCATACATTTTGCGCCGTGACCTTGACCTGTTGGAAACTGAAATTAACATTTTCGTCTGATGACGACTTGAGTTCAATTGATATCCTTTCGTATAAAAAGAATCTAAAAAGTGGGGTTCGACCTGTACAAACTACTTTTGAGCCTTGCAATGCTGACACAATACGATGTTTTGGGTACGTTACGTTGTATTGGCCTGGCAGGTCATATGGGGACCTGATGTCAGTGCAACAGGCACCAACCGAGAAGTTTCGTCGTCAGGAGTCACTCTGGACTTTGTTTCGAAAGCGCATGTCAAGTAGATGCGAAGTTATCGACGGACAGGTGCCCGAACAGCGTATTATGTCAGCATTGCAAAACTCAAAAATAATTTGTACAGGTCAAACCCAACTTGTTTTCTTCTTTTTTTATACGAAAGGACATCAATGGAGCTCAAATCGTCATCAGACGAAAATTATAATGTCAGTTTCCAACAGGTCAAGATTACGGCGCAAAAAGTAGGTCACGAAGTCACGTGACAAAACAAAAACAAAAAGTCGAAAATCTGTGATTGCCAATTTTTTCTTTGACTAATCCTGATCCAAACAAAACCAAAAAGTTATCAAAATCGTTTTTTTAGTCTCTGAGTTATTGGTCCTCAAAATTAGGCCTGCACAGTGCAGTTTGGAAAATACTGAAGGCAGCATCTTGGAAAACATTTATTTTATATTTTTTTTTTGTCACCACCAATGAATTCACCGTCCTTGAAACCCCCAGTGTACAACTTTCCAAGAAAATTAAAAATGGTCGGACGGCAAATTTGCAAATTTTGGTTGTCTTACTGTGGAAAATGCCCCTGTTTTGGTTAGTCACCAGACGGACTTTTCGAGGAGCAGCTCTTCTCATTGCTTTTAGTCGCATTACACGTAATTGAAGTCATTTCTCGGAAGTGGCTGGAGCTTTGTGAGCTTTCTGAAAACAGCTTTGTGACGTAATATACAAGACTTGGATGTCAAGATGGGTGGAATAAAAAGTCGTGGAATCGAGAATTAAACAGAAGCGAATGTATTACAAAGGTAAAGTATATGTTTTCAGGACAGGTGACACACTTGACAAGTTGTATTAACATTTGTTAAACCTAGCAACGATTAAAACAAATAAACGAATAAATAAAACTGATATTTTTGCCAGACTTTTGAATGACCAGATTAAACCGTCATTGAATGTGTGTGTGTGTGGGGGGGGGGATAAACGCGCCATGACAAACTTTCGTAGTAGCTCACAAATCAATAGCGCTATCAACGTGAAGCTTTGGGTACCTTCTCCGACATCAATTTTACGCCTTCTGTGAAAACATGAAGCAATTTTGTCGACAAATGCTTCGAGATTCATTTAGTGACGTGACTATGCACGAGATTGACAACAACAACAAAAAACAGCTAAACTTTAGCAGATCATACAAAAGCCATATTTTGACCAAAATGCATTAAACAAACGTCCGAAGATAGCAAATGACAAGGGCTACAAAACGGATATCTCGGATTTTTCGAGATATTGGTTTTGGCCCTCAAAAATACAAAATAAAATCGTTTTTTTATTTTGTTTCGCTCACAAAATCAAATTTTTCAAATTTATTTAAAAAACGGAATATATATTAGAGAACCACACATGGGCAAATCCCAAACAAAAATCAAATCAATATCACCATTTTGACTAGCTTATGGTTCCTAAAGTACGAGTATCTCATGACGTATTTTGTAAATGAGGTTTTTCGGTTTTTAAGGACCAGCCACGAGCAAATAAACGTCACCACTGCATTTCAGAGGCAAAACTGGTACATAAACTGTCATAAACATGACATTATATTGATCAATTTCGAATATTTACTTTGTGTGATCGGTCATGACTTGAGCCTGACATTAACTTCGCTTAAATGAGAGAAAAACAACTTTGCTTAAATGAGGTCAGGTATTAAATGACTATCACTATCGAATTCTACGTGTAACGCAATCCATAAAACATGTGTCGCATGACTTTCGTAAATCGTTTGCGCATAGTGATCTTTTGTGACCTGACCTTGACCTTGACCTTTGCCAACAATATCACTTTAGCTCATGTCGGATGTGTATTATATTTTTGAGGGCAATATGGGTGATATGGTCATAATCGATGGCTTTGTACGGAAAGTATGTCCCATATACTCAAATACCTCGATTTTGACATTTCACCTGACCGTGACCTGACATGTGACCTGCATTTTAATATTTCAAGTACGGTATAGATGCGCTTGATTGAGAGCTTTCGAATGCCGCCTGGCACGTCTCGCTGCAATCATTGGTTCGGAAGATAACCAGGGGGCGATATTCGCCCCCCCCCCCCCCCCTCTCCCCCACAGTCAATGGCGTTCGGCTGTGATCCCAGTCAATAGCGGGCTAAAGCAAATAAATAGCATCGCATAATTCAAAAAGTTTAAACTGGTACCTACACAATTTGGGTTATGTGTTCACACTATTCATTTTCAAAGCGAAAAGTGGTCTTCTTTACGAGACGTTGACCTTGGCCTTTCCTTAGAATTTAGTTTTGTTCTCGCGCAGGATGGACAGTGATCACCATACCTTCAAGGGAATCCCAGCCGATAATGGGCGGATTCCAACGCTACGGAAGCGATACATAACTCGTACACTTAGGTTCCTCGACTTGCACGTTTGATTTGACCTTGACCTAAACGAGAGTTAAATTCGAACATCCCTATCTGACTTTAGCTGAGACTCCTTCAGCGTTCGATTACCGACTATTGAGTCTCGGTGCTATCCTGATATCTGGAAGGGAAATACAAATTGGCAATGACAGTATTGGCACCTCTTCCATTCAATGGCTTTCGGCTGAGACTCTAATCAATGGTGGGATAATTCATGAACATGCACTGAACAAACACGCGAAGTATTTGACAAGGGAGGCTGTAATAGTCCATCGAAACAGAACACCCCCATTGGTTCGCCTGCTCCTCGTAGGCAAGGACCATTTACATTAGGTGGGATGCAAACACTATCCGAGGCGGTTTGGTCGCTTGGCTACCGTCCTCGGGCCGACAGGAGGGGGGGGGGGGGGGGGGGGGGGTAAACGACTGACCAATCGATCCCCTCAGATCGGGCAGACAGCCTCGATCTAACCGACTGCCCCTCCTGGCCGTCACCCTCACCCAGCCCAGACCTGGCTCAGCCCGTGGTAACACCGTGGTGTGGTGGTGTACCACCACCCAGCGAAAGGAAACCGAGCGGTAAATAATAAACTATCTACATGTTCTCGGGAGCTTGATATGTGTAGTGTATATTTGAACATCTTCGTTATGACTTTGTTAACACGTGCTTTATTCTTGTGTATGTAGTGCGGCGGCTGGGGAGGACGATTCGCACCTTTAGCTACCGGCTGTTATATAAGCTTTTTAACAACCATTTTGCAGTGCAGGACGTTGCTGTAATGCAATATTTCATGTGACAACTTCCAGAACCTTAGGTTAATATCCTCAAGGTCAAATGACAATAAAATGGCGCCCGAACCAGCGTCGAACCGTGGGCTAGCCGGCAGCGCGCGCCACGATATACTGGCGCGCTTATATCTCATCAATGGTAGCAGGTACAGGGTGTCCGGAAAAAAAACATACTCCGGATTTTAGCTCGTGCTTCAATATGCACGTGCCAATTTTTTTGAAACTTTTCATAATTATAGCTTGGAACGTGGCAAAACCGATGAACACAAAAACAAGTCCTTTGATATGTTTTTTTATATTGAAAAAGCGTTTTGTGTGGAAGCCTACATTCCAGGGTGTGTTCCAGGGTGTCCGGAAAAAAAGATGCTGTGATTTTCCGTAATAATTTCGGCTAGAAACAAACAATATTTTTTTAACAAAAATCGAGTATCGATATAGTCACCAGTTCATGGAAAACAGATAATGCTTGACATTTGTACAGATACTCCCTCTGTCAGTCACAGCTCACAGTGCAGCCTCCTACAGAATATGCTCGATGTGCGCCCCCTTCCGGCGGATCAGCCGAGGCAGTCGCACAGTCTGGAGATGGTCGACAGCTTTGTCGATCATCGCTGAGGGCATGTGGCCGACTTCTGCGATGATGGCGCGCTTCAGGTCTTCTGTTGTTCTGGGCTTTTCTTCGTAAACACGGTCCTTGACCTTTGTAAACACGGTCTCTCCACAGAAAGAAATCCAATGGACTGAGGTCCGGGGAATAGGGTGCCCACGCCACCTCCGCCTTGAGACTGACGTATTCAGTGGCTGTACAAATGTCATGGCTTGTCTGTTTTGCCATGCACTGGTGAATATAACGATACTCGAATTTGTAACATTGTTTGTTTATAACCGAAATGATTACGGAAAATCACAGTATCTTTTTTTCCGGACACCGTGGAACACACCCTGGAATGTAAGCTTCCACACAAAACGCTTTTGCAATATTCAAAAACATCTCAAAGGACTTATTTCTGTGTTCATCGGTTTTGCCACGTTCCCAGCTATAGTCATGACAAGTTTCAAACAAATTGGCACGTGCATATTGAAGCATAAGCTAAAATCCAGAGTATGTTTTTCCGGACACCCTGTAGAACTACTCAGAACAAAACAAAATGCATTTATTATATGACTAATCGTTGGCGCATCGGTCGCGCTCATTAAAGGTCGGTTTGTCGCCTTCACCGGTCGAAAAATGATATATGTTTTGCTGGAACGCATTTGTTTCGACATATACGTTCAGCTTATTTGTTGCAAGGGTCAGCTTTCACATCTGAAGTCGGCGGATACGCGATGGTATTAATCCATAAAATAAAAGAGGATTAGATTTAGGTCTGGTCGACTCATGACAGTGCGGCGTTAGGAACCTGCAGTGTTTTCAAGAAAAAAACGAACAAATGCAATTCATGACAGCATTTGCTGTGTCCAACTTGCAACATTTTGTAACTAATGATCTGTCTGCAGACTTTGAAGTGCACCTTGAATCTATTGACTATTTGACTAGCCTCCGTCTCTATGGCTGTCTGTCTGTCGCGCTCATTGGCGCTCATTGGCTGCGTTCTTTTGATCGAAACCTTAGCTGTTGGGCCGACGGGACACTGATAGACAGACTGGCCAGCTGAACGAAGGGTGCCTTGACTCCGGCGGTGACCTTTCCACGCTGAACGGAGGGTACCCTGACCCCGGGGGTGACCTTTCCACGCCGAGGGCTGTAACCGCGACGGCGAATATCACTAGTGGTCCTGGTGAGAGCAATGATAGAGGCACCGCAGATGCATATACGGAAAATACGATCCGAGAAGAAAAAAACATAATTTGATGTCTATGTCGATTGTTGTTGTGATGTTTATTTTAATGCAATTGTATTCGTTATTAATATTTAATTTCCTTGTTTATATTGGTAAATTCTGTATGTGCAAATCCTACGTAGTCGTATAATGCATTAAAAAAATAATAACCCGCGCGCTGCTGCAGGGGGTTTGCGCTGAACAGTAAACACGAACTGCAGGGGGTTGATTTCCGCCCCCCCCCCCCCCCCATGAGATCTAGAACACTACGCTACGTAGCGACAAGCGGAAAACTGCGTTTAATAGCTTCATACAATTTCTATCGAAAGTATTTCAGTATTTTTTTAGGTCAGGTCAAAATTGAGGTCACAAGAGGTCATCAAAGGTCAAACTTTACAGTTTTAGCCTCGGATGACTTCAAATGACCCCATAGGGATCACTTAACAAAAGTTACACTTGGATCATCAAGAATATCCTATACTAGTATGATCCAGAAGTAATTTGACTAATATCATGCATATCCTTGAAATAGCAGGCATTTGCATACGTGACCTCCCATTATGGGGAGGTCACGAAATTGACCTGACCATAGGTCACCGATATCAAAATTCCGAGATCAACGAATTGTAGGTACTTATGCCCTCATGACACCCTGCAATTTTCAAACTGATCGGTGAGAAACGCTGGCTTTGGCACAACTGCAAACGTTTTTGGAGGTGTGGTCACTTGACCTGGTCTGGTAATCTGACCTGAGATGACCCGAGGATATTTTTTTATTCAAAGTGTGCGCAATTGATGTCCCAACAGGTGTGCCAAAACCCGGCGGCGCTGCGCGCCGCCGTTGTTTCGCTATCTGCGAAAAACCTGAGGGGGGGGGGGGGGCGGTCTGAAATCAACCCTCCCCTGCAGTGCGCGGGTTAAGTATTTGACACACATTTCAAAAGAACAATACACTTGAAGTATTTCAAGTAATTCATGTTTGTCCCCCCTAATGGCGAAAAATCATTAGCAACACAATTGATCGAAAACCTTATCGAAAGAAAGCTTACATTTTTAGTACCTGTAGCCACCAACCTATACAATTAAAAATTACCAGATGAGCAAAAGTCTACACTCGATAGCTAGGTAAACGCGGCATTGCGGCTCACACCTATAAACCTAACCACAAAGACGATGTTTTTCACTCAATGGTGGACGTTCCATCATCGACTTACTGTCCGCCGACGTGTCAAACGAAATTCGCCGAACAAATATATCGTGACATGTTGCAGTTCAGTGTTATTGCATCAGCTGATATGATAGTCCGGCATTCGGAGCGTTCAGTAACTTTGGGAATCTTAACTTTGGGAATCTTATCTATGTTCGGGAATGTTCATTTGCATTCAAGCTTGTAAAATGAGTAATTTGAACTAATTGAAACGTAGCATGTGCGTAGCGCAGTAGCTGGTACAGACATCAATGCTGGCTTCCTCTTTCAGGAATCCTTCGATCAACGACAGCACCACTTAAGGCTAAGCTGAACTTTGGCGTTTCGCTTCAATGTCTCCCATTGAACACCAGTGACCAAGACATCGAGCGACCACGCTTTATAGGCCTTCCATGTGTCGATCGATACACACCAATACTCAGACACACTGAACATCATTTGTCATGAATGCGCGCAGAGCTCAGAAACTTAGGGTTCCACCCGGCGGGCCGGTTGCGTGGGAGTAATTTGGGGACAATCACGGGAGGACCTCTCATTGGAGGACTCGTGGACGCTCGTACGCTGACTGAGTGGTTTTGGGACTGCTTGGGGCAAGGTTTTGTTAATTGTGTCGTGAATTATAGGTTGTGAACTGCAAGATGGCGTCGGTGACCTGAATTGAATCGCTGCTGAGAAACCGTCCACGACGGGCTCCGACCGGCCTGGCGAACTGCGACAGTGCTGCCGCGTGGCGGGTGATTCCCGAACTAATGCCGGACCCGTAGTGCCACCTTTCGGAGGGAAATGGAAGCTGAAACGTCGCGAGTGCCATGCATGCTGCCATCCTCCTTCGGAACAAGCGGAAAACTCGGAAGAAGAAGAAAGGCAGCGGAAAGTTTGATCCTCCACCGAGGCACGTGGCCACGCGAGAGATACCTCCATTCCCACCACATCCACCGTTCAGGGCCTGGACCACTGACTCTCAGCCGCCGCAGCCGCCACTGAAAAACAAACGGAAGGTAAGGAGCTGTCAGGACATAGAGTGCAGCACGGGTCTGACGTAATTGTTGAAGGTGGCAGCACCGTCAAAGGTGAACGGGCTACACGCGAGATATCTGCGTTCTGTTGGTTTCATGTTAGGTCCAGGAGCTCCGCCACGGGAGGACGTGTCCCCCATATTTTGAGCGAGGGGAGGTTATCCCCCAAAAATGTTCTGACCAACAGTATTGCTAGAAATCAATGTGTAGTTGTACTCCTTATTTTTACCCTTCCCGCTCAACAACTTTTCGCTGACCCCGCTCCTATCAACAACTTTCCGCTGACGGTGACCACTTGGTTTCCCTGGATCCCGTCCCCACAGTTCCAAAGGCGTGGCGGTGGAACCCCTGGTTAGGCTCTCACGCATACAATGGAACCCCTGGTTAGGCCCTCACGCAGACAATTGAACCCCTGGTTAGGCCCTCACGCAGACAATGTAACCCCTGGTTAGGCCCTCACGCTGACAATGGAACCCTTGGTTAGGCCCTCACGCAGACAATGGAACCCCTGGTTAGGCCCTCACGCAGACAATGGAACCCCTGGTTAGGGGCCCTCACGCAGACAATGGAACCCCTGGTTAGGCTCTCACGCATACAATGGAACCCCTAGTTAGGCCCTCACGCAGACAATGTAACCCCTGGTTAGGCCCTCACGCAGCCAATGGAACCCCTGATTAGGCCCTCACGCAGACAATGGAACCCCTGGTTAGGCCCTCACGCAGACAATGAAACCCTGGTTACGCAGACAATGGAACCCCTGGTTAGGCCCTCACGCAGACAATTGAACCCCTGATTAGGCCCTTACGCAGACAATGGAACCCCTGGTTAGGCCCTCACGCAAACAATGAAACCCTGGTTACGCAGACAATGGAACCCCTGGTTAGGCCCTAACGCAGACAATGGAACCCCTGGATTTTTTGCACAGCTGTTTGAGCATCAATTAGCCACACGGTGTAAATTGTTTGACCTCGGGTCATCCCAGGTCAGGTCACCAGGCCAAGTCAAGTGACCCCACCTCCAAAAAGTTTGCGGTCGTGCCACAGCCAAAATGATTGACCAAACGGTTTGAATCTCACAGGATGTCATCCATTGATACATACCTACAATTCATATATCTCTAATTTGTGTTATATCGGTGATCTAAGGTCAGTTTGATGTCGTGACCTCCCATTATAAGTCAATGGGAATAAATGAAAACACGTATAACTCCCTAGGAAATGGCTAAATTTGACCAATTTTCACCAGATCCACTCTTGTGCCAAACGCAAAGCCCTATGTCACATTTCTGTTCTTTGACCTCTTTCCTCTACGAGGTCAACTTGTGACCCCCCAGTATGTTTTGTCTTCTTAAATAACTCGTAACCAAATCAAGGTAGTGTAATGGGGTTTACACAATTGTATTCGGCTTGTCGAGACGAATCAATTGATGTAAGGTTTGACCTTGACCTGACCTTGACCTGATCTCAGGACAGGCCAATTTGTGGAGATGACCTAGCTAGGTCACCCAATATATAATTCGTCGATGCGTCTCGACGAGACAAACACAATGTTGAAATATGTTTTACTCTATCGTGCTTCGGTCAAAACTTGGCAGTTTTGAGAATGTTTCAAATTCAATGGCTTCTGCTGACCTAACTATTGACCTTAGGTTAATTCTAATGGAACGACAGCAAATTTAGTTTTCTTTCGAACGTTTTGTCCGTGCGTCGATAGCTCTTTTAGTTATCGAGATATAGACGGTTTTATCAAGGTCACTCATATAGCCGACATTTGACCTTTGGTGACCTCCGGTGACCTCAATATTGACCTGACCTAAAAACGATTAGAGCACTTTCGATAGAAATTGTCTCGAGCTATCTAACAACGTTTTCCATTTGTCGCTACGTTGCGTGTTTTTTTATCTTAGGGGGCGGAAATCACCCCCCCTGGCAGTTAGTGATTGGCGCGAACCCCGGGAAGTGCGCGTGTTAACCCTCGCCCTGCGGGAGCTTTTTTCACCTTCGCCCTACGGGGGGTACTAAAAAGACCCCCCCCCCCCTGTTGACTTCCAAACCAAGCAACATAGAGCAACGCGGTAAGAACCAACGTGTTGCCTGTCATGTTTGGAATCTAACGGTATGCAATTTGTAGGTTTCGGGTCAACGAGTGACCTTCCAGGTCCAGTGAATGACCTCGATCGACCACGTCCAGAACAGCGATTTTGCTCTGTCAGAAAACCTCAAAATGAGAAATTGATAAATGTAGATAAAAAGACATGTTCCTATGCCAGTTTTGTCTCAGAAATACAGAAAGGTAATTATTATTCGTATCTGGTAAAAAAAAGTCCACAAAATTTATTTCACAAAATTACGTCATGAATTTCTTACACTTAGGGAGCCATCACTCAGTCAAAAATGTATATTTTTATTTTAAATTTGGTTTGAGTATTGTCCATACTCAGTCCTCTCACATATATTCCGTTTTTTTAACATCTTTTAAAATTTTGATTTTGTGGTGATTTTTCTAAACAAAATCAGTTTTTGTTCATTTTGGGGGTCAAAACCCCAAAATTCCGAAAATCTTAGATTGCTATTTGAAATAAAATGACATTTTGTATCTTCGCTTAATTGTGTTGCAATTTGCCTTAAAACTCTGTTCTCTACGATTTTTAAAACATTTATCGTTTTTCCACCAACATGACGTCATCAAAACATCATTATTTCCCAAATTCCTCAACCAATTTCAATATAATTTTTACAGCATACGTATAATTGTTGTATACTTAACTACGATAAATTTCAGCAAGATGCGCCGCATTTCTAACAAGTTATGCAATAAAATCCTCAGGGGGGTCGTTTTAGGACCCCCGTAGGGCCAGGGTTAATCGACCTGAATTCGGCAACAGTTAACTAACAAACCAAATAACTAACTAACTTATATATAAGTAGATAAACTTTTTTCTCTGAAAAAAATGCGTGTGTTCTAAATGCATTGGTTTGCCAGCATTTGCTTGAGTACGACCGTATAACGATACATTCATAAAAATGTACCCGAAACATTGACCATAACACCGTAAAACACGGCATAGCATAACTGGGTTGAAGCCAAGTATGGTACCCACTCGTACCAAATGTATGATAAATGTATAGTTTTGCCATGGTCAACTGGGTCATTGGTGCGAGACCGGCACATCACCTAACCAGCTACCTCAGGTTCGGGAGTCAGTCAAGCCCGCCGGTTATGGATTCAGGCACGGTGAGAAGCTCCAGTTCCGCTTCTCCGACTTTGTGTGACTTTAGTAGGTAGGTACCAGTGTCGCTCCTTCATGTTTACCATCTATCTCTAGTTTTGTTTTGTTAGGCTACCCATCTCCCATTTCCTTAAATATGTGACATACTATTGGCAATAAGCAGCATTGGGTATGGAAAAGAGCGGCATACGTTGCTTCTCTTCAGTCTTAATTTTTGCTGTAGTATTGTCAAAGAGTTGCCCCCCCCTCCCACCCAGCTTCAAAGTAGTTCCCACGCCCCTGGTGAGAGTTATACCATTATAAATAATACCGTGCAGTATCACATACGGGTAAGAATGTACGGTCCTATGGCAAGGTGACAATGGCAATGGAGCTGATTCCAAAACGTTTGATTTCGCCTAACAGAATACTAGTGATTTTTGTTTTGGACAACACTTTATCTCCATGTCAGGAAACAAAAGGTCCATTTGGTCTTCGACTTTATCCATGAAGTCGGGATGTTTTTCCAGCCTTACCGCGCCTCGCTGGGCCTCTGAGTTTTCCACGCCCAACTAGCAGTGGCATATCGACAAGGGGGGGGGGGGGGCATACCAGCATTTAGATACCCACTCTGACCTACGAAGTGTCCAACATGGCCTTTAGAGGCCCTATTGTGACCTCCACAAGAACCTCCTAGTCCTAGAAGTTCCACTCTGATCTGCAGATGGTCCACTCTGGCCTCCATAGGGCCCGTTCTGACCCCCAGAGGGCCCCCTCTTGCTTCCAGCAGAGGGTTTCTCTGGCTTCCAGATGACCCATCTGCTTTCCAGAGGGTTCCTCTAGCCTCCATAGGGTTCACTCTGACCTCCAAAGGGCTTCTTCAGCCTCCAGTGGGCCCCCTTTGCCTGCCAGAAATCCACCATGACCTCCAGAGAACCCACCCTCCCATTCAGAGGGACCATTCTAGCTTCTCGCTGGTGAATTCTGGTTTGTAATACGTCTTTAGTTCAAAATACGTCTTTCACATGACCATATGAGCCCCTCATATGGTCATGTGAAAGACGTATTTTGAACTGAACGGGTCCATTCTGGCCTACATTTGCCTTCAAAGTCAAAAGGGCCTAGATAAGCTTCAGGAGGTCCTCCAAAGCCAGAGGGGCGCACCAAAGCCAGAGGGGCCACCAAAGCCCGAGGGGACCCACTTCGCTGCGTGGTGGCCGCCTTGACCGAATCCTGGATCCGCCTCTGCCTGCTGGTGGAGGTGCAGTTTAAATACCCTCCGTCGAACTCGTCTCTTATGGGAAGTAGGCGAAATCAAGAAATACCGTTCCATACCTATTCAAAAATCTTGTCGAAATTATTTCGGATAATTGGTACCACTTCCAGTTCTGAAGATCAAGACGGTTTTGTGTACGACACCTCCACATGGTTGAAATTTGATCTCTAGTTACCTCACTGACCAACAAGACTGAAATACTTTCGATAGAGCTTGTCATAAGCTATCGTTCGAGCTACCGTCATGGCATGTTGTGGTTTGCTTATCGATACGTATCGTGGTCTTTAAGATTGTCCGGAGGGATATCCGCCCCCCCCCTCCCCTATCGGTTCGAAGTTGTCGCGAACGCCAGTTATTTCGCGTGATAATATACGTTCGAGAGCCACATTGGTAATGGTCTCTCTACAAGACTGGAATATGGGTGGAAGCTTTGACGCATACCCGCAAATGCTTTGTTTTTTATCTTTATCCTGACCTTGACCTGACATATGACGTTACTGGGAACTTAATATTGGTATGTTGTATATTGGTATGTTGTTTGTTCAGAGACGTCGACGGCTCCCTTTTGCGTATCGGTACGATCATTTGGGTTTGAAAGAAGGGGACAATATTTCGCCCAGCTCAATAGCGTTTGCTGAAACGCCAGTGAATGGCATACCTGAGTGAGCTAGACACTACTAATTACCTACTTACTGTGGCTGTAGGTAATAAGTAGTGTAACACCTACTTAACCTACTTTTTGTGGCCGCTCTGATGGATATGCTTTGCGAATTAAACCGGTATGCTTTCAACCCACCTTGTTTTGCTGAACACACCCATTCGCTCTCGTAGCATTGATGTACAGCATAAATATAACGCTTTTTGGTATGTATACAACCCGATGTAAGCATGGGCAGACCCAGGGGGGGGGGGGGGGGGCAAAGGGGTCATGGCCCAAAAACGCTTGAAATCGGCGCAAAATTGACACATTTCTTGCTACAGAAGGAAATCGAAGCAACTTTTACTAGAGGAAGATTGTTTTAAATTAGCTATCAATGCTTCTCGCATGCGAAATCCGATGAGTTTTCAGAATTGTGTGAGACTTTTGGGGATTTGCCCCCCCCCCCCTCCAAGCCACCTGTTGTGGATCCTCCTCTGAATGTAAGCAACATATCCCCTTGAGAAGCCTGTAGAACGAATTGTCGACAAAAATATACATGCACGACGTTGGTTTCGATATCGATTCACAGTCCCAGACTGGCATTGTTGTCACAATGGCTTGGCTTGTCGTGACACGCATGCCTCGTGCTATGACGGCTCTGTGGACGTTATCTACAAGGCTGGCGACCTAATGAGGACTCTTGTGGTGCTTTTGTGGTGCCCCCGCACCAAGACCGCCGGTGCACCGTTGGTGACGCCATGGTATACTTAACGTGATTCTTATCAGTGTTTGCATGGGAAACAAAACGAAAATATGAATAGGTCAAAACACGCTAATGCAATACCAAAAAGATATGACTCGTTTCCAGCGAATAGGTGAAGGCATGTTTTATATTCGACATTAACCCATTGCCTATGCATGCTGCAATATTGAAACTTATGATATCATTGGACAAGTTATGTACGTGTATCGTGCAAACAAGAGGAAGTTTTAAGTGAATAGCTCTGATTTGATGAGACGCTGTGGAGGGCAGCCATAGACATAAACAAGTTCGACCCATAGTTTTTTTTAAAGTTATGAAGTACGAAGTAACTTCACCTCTTCTTTATAGAAACTATAAGAACATCGTGTTCAATAATAAGTACCTATCACACAAGGACATAATTGGTTTGAATAGCCATGGCTATGTTTCAGTTCTTGTCGTTATGGCGCCCGGCAGGATGAAAATAATCACCGTGGTTGATAAACATTGCCCGTTCAAAACGCATTAAGTTTGTTTTCTTCAGGAATGCTGCTTGACAGCATCCGGTGTGCTGTTCAAATTTGGGCAGCAGATGCCGAATTTGAAGTCGGTTGGCATACAGATGAACTAATCGAGAAGAAAATAGGGTGAAGCTACCTTAGAGCAGTTCCTCTCTAGTGTGCGTATGAAGTCATCCGGCAAAAGTGTCACGTCGGGTATACCACCAAGAAAGAAACAGGACTCAATCGATGGACCAACGGCAACCAAGCCAAACATGTCCCCCGCAGCGCCTGGGTCCCGATTGACATGGCCCCTAACAGTCCAACGACACGCATTCACTGCCGCGCGACAGCGCCAGGCGACCGCAGTCCGCCCCCGATCGACCTTTCAAAGTGCGCCGACTCTGTGCCGCCGTCCGACTCTGTGCTGCCGTCACGCGCGTGGTCCGTCGCGCCGAGGCTGCGGCCCGCTGCAGGTCAATCGATGTGGAGTGTCGTGCCCCGCCACCGCTGCTGCACAGTCACGCGGTACGCGCCGTGTGACGCACCGTAACGAGCCCGCGTGTAGGCGTACCCCAAGGCACGGTGCTGTGTCCACCACTGTTTGTCGCGAGGTTGCAGGGGTGCGCGCGAAGTGACGAGAGTAAGGTGGCGTGCAGTGGTTTGTGTTGGGGGGTTATGATGCGCTGGACTGGTGGTGAACGGAGGTGGTGAGCGGGGAATTATTTCGAATTGATGCCGAAATGGGGTAATCGAGTTTTACTCCAGCGTGTGCGACAGTAAATAATCCGCGATGATTCTGCTCTGGAGATCAGGTAATGACAAATTGTAATGACTGCTGAGTCTGGTGAATTGCGTGATACATTATGTCACCGGATGAATCACAATTTAGTGAAATACTTCAAATAAGAAAAATAACCAGGTAGTCCGATAACACCAGGCAACACCTGTGGTGAAATCAGATTGAAGAGGCTCCTCACTGCGGACAGCGAAGCTCTACTTACGGTCAGCGATCTGGAAACTCCTGTGAAGACTCCAACTTGGTCATCTGGAAACTCCTGTGAAGACTCCAACATCGTCTGAAGATGCTGAAGTACCGGCCTCGCCTGCCCGGCGCTGCCCAGCGGAGCCAGTCGTTACAGCCTCCTGTCGAGGAAACGGTACGCAACAGCACTGAGCTATGAACAACCACTGTAGTCTTAGTGGGGCAGGACTGAGCTATGAACAACCACTGTAGTCTTAGTGGGGCAGCACTGAGCTATGAACAAGCAATGTAGTCTTAGTGGGGTCCAGTTTGAGCTATGAACAAGCACTGTAGCCTTAGTGGGGCAGCACTGATAAATGAACAAGCACTGTAGTCTTAGTGGGGTCCAGTTTGAGCTATGAACAACCACTGTAGTCTTAGTGGGGCAGGACTGAGCTATGAACAAGCACTGTAGTCTTAGTGGGGACTGAGCTATAAACTACCACTGTAGTCTTAGTGGGGTCCAGTTTGATAACGCGTGCGCACTCCACGATATCCCGATATTCCTGTGTACAAACGCTGTAATCTGGGCTCGGTGCGTTGCGATATCACTTATGTTGTACTAGTCCCTAGTTAAAGCTAACTGTATTTATTTGTCAACATATGCACATGTTCCACCAATAAAGTAATACAGGAATTATTTTCACTAATTATTTTCAGGAACTATTTTCACTATCAAAGTAGGTCCCAGTAGGCACGTACACATTATTTTGCATGTGTTTTGGTGAGGATGTAATATCCATCTCATCCCTTTAATGTGTGGTGAGGATGTGAGGTGAGGATGTAATATCCATCTCATCCCTTTAATGTGTGGTGAGGATGTGTGAGGTGAGGATGTAATATCCATCTCATCCCTTTAATGTGTGGTGAGGATGTGTGAAGTGAGGATGTAATATCCATCTCATCCCTTTAATGTGTGGTGAGGATGTGAGGTGAGGATGTAATATCCATCTCATCCCTTTAATGTGTGGTGAGGATGTGAGGTGAGGATGTAATATCCATCTCATCCCTTTAATGTGTGGTGAGGATGTGAGGTGAGGATGTAATATCCATCTCATCCCTTTAATGTGTGGTGAGGATGTGTGAGGTGAGGATGTAATATCCATCTCATCCCTTTAATGTGTGGTGAAGATGTGTGAGGTGAGGATGTAATATCCATCTCATCCCTTTAATGTGTGGTGAGGATGTGAGGTGAGGATGTAATATCCATCTCATCCCTTTAATGTGTGGTGAGGATGGGAGGTGAGGATGTAATATCCATCTCATCCCTTTAATGTGTGGTGAGGATGTGTGGTGAGGATGTAATATCCATCTCATCCCTTTAATGTGTGGTGAGGATGTAAGGTGAGGATGTAATATCCATCTCATCCCTTTAATGTGTGGTGAGGATGTGAGGTGAGGATGTAATATCCATCTCATCCCTTTAATGTGTGGTGAGGATGTGAGGTGAGTATGTAATATCCATCTCATCCCTTTAATGTGTGGTGAGGATGTGAGGTGAGGATGTAATATCCATCTCATCCCTTTAATGTGTGGTGAGGATGTGAGGTGAGGATGTAATATCCATCTCATCCCTTTAATGTGTGGTGAGGATGTGAGGTGAGGATGTAATATCCATCTCATCCCTTTAATGTGTGGTTAGGATGTGAGGTGAGGATGTAATATCCATCTCATCCCTTTAATGTGTGGTGAGGATGTGAGGTGAGGATGTAATATCCATCTCATCCCGTTAATGTGTGGTGAGGATGTGAGGTGAGGATGTAATATCCATCTCATCCCTTTAATGTGTGGTGAGGATGTGAGGTGAGGATGTAATATCCATCTTATCCCTTTAATGCGTGGTGAGGATGTGAGGTGAGGATGTAATATCCATCTCATCCCTTTAATGTGTGGTGAGGATGTGAGGTGAGGATGTAATATCCATCTCATCCCTTTAATGTGTAGTGAGGATGTGAGGTGAGGATGTAATATCCATCTCATCCCTTTAATGTGTGGTGAGGATGTGAGGTGAGGATGTAATATCCATCTCATCCCTTTAATGTGTGGTGAGGATGTGAGGTGAGGATGTAATATCCATCTCATCCCTTTAATGTGTGGTGAGGATGTGAGGTGAGGATGTAATATCCATCTCATCCCTTTAATGTGTGGTGAGGATGTGAGGTGAGGATGTAATATCCATCTCATCCCTTCAATGTGTTGTGAGGATGTGTGAGGTGAGGATGTAATATCCATCTCATCCCTTTAATGTGTGGTGAGGATGTGTTTTGGTGATGATGTAATATCCATCTCATCCCTTTAATGTGTGGTGAGGATGTGAGGTGAGGATGTAATATCCATCTCATCCCTTTAATGTGTGGTGAGGATGTGAGGTGAGGATGTAATATCCATCTCATCCCTTTAATGTGTGGTGAAGATGTGAGGTGAGGATGTAATATCCATCTCATCCCTTTAATGTGTGGTGAGGATGTGAGGTGAGGATGTAATATCCATCTCATCCCTTTAATGTGTGGTGAGGATGTGAGGTGAGGATGTAATATCCATCTCATCCCTTTAATGTGTGGTGAGGATGTGAGGTGAGGATGTAATATCCATCTCATCCCTTTAATGTGTGGTGAGGATGTGAGGTGAGGATGTAATATCCATCTCATCCCTTTAATGTGTGGTGAGGATGTGTGAGGTGAGGATGTAATATCCATCTCATCCCTTTAATGTGTGGTGAGGATGTGTTTTGGTGAGGATGTAATATCCATCTCATCCCTTTAATGTGTGGTGAGGATGTGAGGTGAGGATGTAATATCCATCTCATCCCTTTAATGTGTGGTGAGGATGTGAGGTGAGGATGTAATATCCATCTCATCCCTTTAATGTGTGGTGAGGATGTGAGGTGAGGATGTAATATCCATCTCATCCCTTTAATGTGTGGTGAGGATGTTTTTTGGTGAGGATGTAATATCCATCTCATCCCTTTAATGTGTGGTGAGGATGTAATATCCATGTCAGCTCTTTAATGTGTGGTGAGGATGTGAGGTGAGGATGTAATATCCATCTCATCCCTTTAATGTGTGGTGAGGATGTGAGGTGAGGATGTAATATCCATCTCATCCCTTTAATGTGTGGTGAGGATGTGAGGTGAGGATGTAATATCCATCTCATCCCTTTAATGTGTGGTGAGGATGTGTGGTGAGGATGTAATATCCATCCAATCCCTTTAATGTGTGGTGAGGATGTCTGAGGTGAGGATGTAATATCCATCTCATCCCTTTAATGTGTGGTGAGGAGGTGAGGCGAGGATGTAATATCCATCTCATCCCTTTAATGTGAGGTGAGGATGTGAGGTGAGGATGTAATATCCATCTCATCCCTTTAATGTGTGGTGAGGATGTGAGGTGAGGATGTAATATCCATCTCATCCCTTTAACCCTATTTGTAACAGGGGGGGGGGCGGATTCCGCCCCCCCCCCTCATGTTTTTCACAGATATCTCAAGAACGGCTGGGAGCAGGCCCATGAAATTTTGGGACTTTTCATAGAATTGAACTCCGCATTTGGAATCAAAATTTTGTGTTCTTAACTTGAACAGAGGCGGTTCCAGGGCACAGTTTTTGGTGGGTTCGGAGGCGACATTTGGCGAAAATACGGAAATGCGATCTTCACGGTTTCTTACTAACTGCATCAAGTATGAAGGAGTTACATCGGCTTACCGTGATTTCAAAAGTGCAAATTAGATGATGTTAATGAAATATCATACAAAATTGCATGGCAGAGGCAGTTTCAGTGGCTTGAAAAGGGGGGGGGGTTTCCAGGAAGTATTCAATGCTTGGCGGGAAGCCAATAGAGCAATGCAAGGGGCATTTATAGCTATCAAGATGTAAAAGATAGCTTCTGCTTCCATTATTTGCATAATTTATTACATATAGAGTTTCAGGGGCGTGTTCAGGAACATGAAAAGGGGGTGACTGGCATGGTGATGACGATATGCCAGCGATAACGGCGCAATATACGTTTAGCTTACAATAATATATGCACATATGAGACCAGAAAGGGGAAAGAAGTATTTTTTTTTGCAGAGGCGCGCTCAGGAATGGAAGAAAGGGGGTCATATTATTGCAAGGAAACTAAGAGGCATGGGCGTACAATGACATAACATACTGCAGTTTTCGGATGAAACACGCACCACAGGCTACTCTACGAACGATTATAAGATAATAGGCGAGTCCAGGTAGGGTAAAAAGGGGGGTAAGCAATGTTAATTGAAGTTGTAAGTGAAATAGTCACTGTTGACTAGTTAGTATCATAATAGCGGATAATATACTTATCAAAAGGTCTTGCGCCGCCCTAGTTTGGATCCTGGATACGCCTATGATGAAGTACAACCTGCAAAAAGGAATTATCTATGATCAGTAACATATTTATAGTGCTGGGTAGCAACTTGTCTGCGGTTAATATTTTTCCCAATCTTACCCCCCCTTTTTCACTAACCTGGTACCGCCTATGGCAATTTTTTTATTTATAACTGTTTTTTTCTAATGTCTGAATCACATACCATTTCATTTATCAAAAAAAACATCAAAAAATGTTTTATTACGCATTTACTTCACCCCCATATTGAGTGACCTGCACACGCCTATGATTTTTGAACTTTCGAACGTCACCGTCATATGTCAATTTCCGATTCAATCTCTATCGATTCCTATTAGTTGTGTTAAAATCGGTCAATAAACATGAAAGCTATGTTGAATCAAAAATACCACTAAAATTTGTCGTTTTTGCCCCCCTGTTGCCCCCTATCCAAAATTTAGATTTTTTTTTATTATTTATAAATGTGGATCCTATTGAGAGGAACCAAACACCGTTTCATTTTTGAAAATCGAACGGGTAGATCTCGAGATCTCCGGGGGGGGGGCGGAATCCGCCCCCCCCTGTTACAAATAGGGGTAGCCAGGAGCCTGTTACAAATAGGGTTAATGTGTGGTGAGGATGTGTTTTGGTGAGAATGTAATATCCATCTCATCCCTTTAATGTGTGGTGAGGATGTGAGGTGAGGATGTAATATCCATCTCATCCCTTTAATGTGTGGTGAGGATGTGTGAGGTGAGGATGTAATATCCATCTCATCCCTTTAATGTGTGGTGAGGATGTGTGAGGTGAGGATGTAATATCCATCTCATCCCTTTAATGTGTGGTGAGGATGTGAGGTGAGGATGTAATATCCATCTCATCCCTTTAATGTGTGGTGAGCATGTGTGGTGAGGATGTAATATCCATCTCATCCCTTTAATGTGTGGTGAGGATGTGTGGTGAGGATGTAATATCCATCTCATCCCTTTAATGTGTGGTGAGAATGTGTGAGGTGAGGATGTAATATCCATCTCATCCCTTTAATGTGTGGTGAGGATGTGTGGTGAGGATGTAATATCCATCTCATCCATTTAATGTGTGGTGAGGATGTGTGAGGTGAGGATGTAATATCCATCTCATCCCTTTAATGTGTGGTGAGGATGTGAGGTGAGGATGTAATATCCATCTCATCCCTTTAATGTGTGGTGAGGATGTGTGAGGTGAGGATGTAATATCCATCTCATCCCTTTAATGTGTGGTGAGGATGTGAGGTGAGGATGTAATATCCATCTCATCCCTTTAAGCTTGTTCTGCTTTGTTTGTCGCTTATCTGCTGAAGTATTTAAGTTATGGGTCGGCAACGTCGACCGACCGGAGATCCCGGCCGCCACGATGACCGGCGGCGGTGAGAGGTGTCATCCGTTAATTTACATGGAAAATATTGGTTATTATTCGGTCCTGATTTATTTAACCCGCGCCCGGTGGGCCTCTGATACAACTTCGCCCTTGTGGTGGTGGGGGTGGATCAAAATGACCACCCCAAACACTCGACAACTAATAGGGCTAGAAAGACACGGAAAACGGGATCGAAAGCTCTCGAGAAGGACATTCCAAGTTACTGCGGATATGTTTGACTCAGGTCAATATTAAGGTCATCAAAGGTCAAATTTTCCAAGTATAGGACTTCGCTCCAGAAACCCCAAAATATATCGGGAACTATAACAGCTAGGAACAAACGAGAGCAAAAAAATATCGAAAACTCATGCAAAATTAAATCACCATAGTTGTCCTGAAAGTTAAGCTCAGGTCAATAGCTTAGGCTCCAAAGGTCACCGAAGGTCACGATGGTATTTTGTTTGTTTGTTTAAAGGTGAATAGCTTTGTATCGGTTGAACATAGAGCAATAATTGTAACACCATCGTGTTTGGCTCATCTAGACGCGTCGTAAAATATTCATGGTGACATGGTTAGGTAAGCTTCAAAATTTGACCTGAGGTCACGGTGATTCGGTGGCCCAGGTAGACCATGTTTCATATGGGGCGATGCATTTTGACGAGGCAAACTCATTGGTATCATTTACACGTCTATCGATTCTATCAAGAGTTATTGGCAAAAAAGTCATGGGGACCTTATATTGTGTGTATATGACCTCAGCTGACCTTGCAGAGCTCACCGAGCAAAAATTGCAACTGGGCCATCAAGAATAAGCTAAAATAACATGATTCTGAAAGAATTTGCTTAATCTAATGCATATGCTCGGAATAGGAAGTATTTGTATATTTTCCCATTGACTGATAATGGGGAGGTCACGAAATTTGCCTGACCTTAGGTCTCCGATCTAAACAAAATCCGATATAAGCGAATTGTAGGTACTTTTTTCCCACATATATTTACACGTTGTCACGTATTTACACGTATATTTACACACAACATATTCCACCCTTCTGTGGAGTATGCTGCCCCTACTCAAAACATGCACCAAAACAAAGACTCAAAACAAAACATACATCACATGTTGCGTCATGCACCAATGCCTACCGCTGGTCATGCCAGCGCGTCCGTCAACTCAGTTCCCCACGCTCCAGTTATCGTAATGCTTATCCAGCGAATCGCTCCCCTTAGCAATACACATCTCCATCTCCCTTTCCATTTCCATCCGTGCTTTCAGATGCTCCATGACAAGGTAGGAATTGTAGGTACTTAAGACCTTATGCAATCCTGTAAGTTTCAGATATCTTTTACAAACACTGTGGCTTTAGCACGACCACAAACATTTTTGGAGGTAAGGTCACTTGACGTAACCCAGTTACCTGACCTGTGATGACCTGAGGTCACAATTTTCACACACTGTGGGCAATTGATGTCCAAACAACTGTGGAAAATTTGGTGGCACTGCGCTTCGTTTTTTCCCCGCTATTCCGCAAAAATATCGGTGTATCGTCACCATCGAAGGTGACGATAAACAAGGATAAAGTCGTGTCGCCTGGTGGATAATTGAAGGAGCTGAATGATTGAAATGCACAGAAGAGGAGACAAACACAGCCGAGCCCTTTTCCTTGATTTATCTCGGTCGGCCGGCCTAGCTCGCATTGTATGACAGTGCCTATCTTTAAAAGTTATATTTAAATATTATATTAATAAAAATGGCGCCCGTATATCGGTAGCATTCAAAACCGTTAAAGGAAACAGTCCACCTTTAAAAAATATCAGAAATGATTGAGAAGCTAGAAATGAATTATCATGTTACTAGTAAGTCATACAAATATATATGAACGCGGAAAAAACAAATCATGATATCAGTTATTTGGTTCCAATGGACAAGTTTCACGTCGTGCGTTTTTTGGCTTAAAATTAACAAAAGTAGATAACATATACTAAACTTCAGTCATTTTGTCGAAAGATGCATAGTTGCAGAAAAGACAAATTAAAAAAGTTTGCAAAATCCATTGTTAAACAATGTTATTGATGCGCAAACGGTCGTGACGCCACACATGATGTTTGGCCAAATGGACAAGTTTCACGTTGTGTTTTTTTTTTGCTTAAAATAAAAATAATAATAATAATATACTAAACTTGTCATTTTGTCGAAAGATGCATAGTTGCAGCAAAGACAAATTAACAAAGCTTGCAAAAATCCATTATTAAAAATGATCTGGATGCGCAAATGATCGTGACGTCACATAGATGATTGGCCCAATTTGGCCATGGTTAATCATCTGCCATAACCATGACCGTAACTATGTTCTCGGGGGCGTATTTTTTTGCAACTACTCAATGGATATGTTTGCAAAATTTGCACAAACAAATGTTGGTATGTTACAAGTGTCATATTTAAGTTCTGAAATTATCAAATGTCGGGTTCATGGGCAGCCTGCGCTAACGTACAGCCCTGTTTTCCCCTTTGGAACAAGCAGACAATGCTTATATACTTGTATGGCCTTGAGGCAATGCACCTCAGTTTCCACCACTGTGCGAAGTGTGAACACAAATGTAATGATTGAGCGCGTGCCTTTGGTCAAGTTCAGGCACGTAGCCAGGTTTTCGTCCAGGGGGTGGGGGGCGGCGCCTTGAAAGGGCCCCTTCCCAAGCGTTGAAAGGGCCAAACAAAACGGATGAAAAGGCACTTTATAAGGATGGAAAATTCAGTATGACAGGTATGGTATGGGCCATACCAACTTTTAGAAGCTGAAGTTAGCAAACTGCCATATCAAGTTTGGAACCAGCGACACCAATTTGGAATCAGCTATGCCAACTTGGAATATTTTTAAGATCAAGACCTGGAACTCTTAAACAAATTGCGCCGCGGAGCGGCGCCAATATTTTGAGTCTAATTCCCTGGATATGCTTTATCATCAATGCGTCGCATTGCGTATGGTGCAGACCTCTAAAAATGTTATATTGTGCGTTTAACCCTCGCCCTAAAACGACCACCTCTGAGGTTTTCCTTGCATAATTTTTTAGACATACGGTGCATCTCGCTGACATTTTTAGTAACTAAGTATTCAACAATTATACGTATGCAGTTAAAATTTCATTGAAATTCGTCGCGAAATTTGGGAATACTGATGTTTTGATGACGTCATTTTGTGGAAAAACGATAAATGTTTGAAAAATCATAGAAAATAGAGTTTTAAAGAAAATTGTAAACGCAATTAAGCAAAGATATATTGTAATTTTCTTTAAAATAGCATTCTCGGATTTTTCAAATTTTGGGGGTTTTGACCCCCAAAATAAAATAAAAATGTTTTTTTTTAAATCATCTCAAAATCAAAATTTTCAAAGATGTTAAAACGGAATATATGTGAGAGAACAGAGTATGGAAAATACTCAAACCAAATTTCAAAGAAATCTCTCTATTTTTGACTGAGCGATGGCTCCCTAAATGTAAGAAATTCATGACGTCATTTTTTAATAGCTTTTTGGACTTTTCTTGACCAGATAAGAATAAATAATTACCTCATTTCAATTCAATCAATTTCTCATTTTGAGGTTTTCTGACAGCAAAATCGCTGTTCTGGACGTGGTCGATCGAGGTCATTCACTTGACCTGGAAGGTCACTAGTTGACCCGAAACCTAAAAATTACATACCGTTGGTTTCCAAACATGACGGGCAACATGTTGGTTTTTACCGCTTTGCTCTATGTTGCTTGGTTTGGAAGTTAACAGGGGGGGTCTTTTTAGGACCCCCGTAGGGCGAAGGTGAAAAAAGCTCCCGTAGGGCGAGGGTTAAACGTGCGGTAAAAAAGTGATATATAGGACTATTTTGCCCAATTATATAGGAAAGTAGCAACATAATACAAATGCGCAGAGAAACGGCCGGTTTTTCCTAACCCGCATATAATTGAATTTGTAGTTAAATTGCGCCATGGAGCGGTGCAAAAAAAAAATAGTTTTATTCTCCGGACAACTGCATTCTTACTGTTGAAATGTCCAGGGTCCCTTCAGATCGTCTAGGGGCCCGTCCGACCTTTTCAACGACCTTCCGACCTATTTAGGAACTCATCTGGGATCCGCGAAGCGAAAAGACATGATGTGGAGTAAGAAGGTGACATAATATACAAAAATGGCTTACTCTACAAGATAAAAAAAATGGAGCTTTCGGGTATTTTGTAACACCCTGACTAAGGGCGTTACAATATACCCGAACGCTCCGCTTTTAATATTCGTATTGTGGAGGAAGTCCTCTTTGTATTTAATCTTGATCTGGGATCTCTACGTGCTTTTGACCCTTCCGGTCTCACCAGGGACTCCTCTGACCTTCTAAGTAGCCCTCTGTGTCTGTCAAGTGGCCCGTTCGGCCTGTTCAGAGGTCCTTCCGACCTGGCCAGGGGCTGCACTGGCTGCTTTGTCGCCCTCCCGACATGCTCAGGGGGCCTTCCGACCTGCCCAGGGGCCCCTCCAGTCTGGCTAGGAACTCATCCGGCATGTTCAAGGGCCCTTCCGACAGGCCCAGGGATCTTTTCGGTCTAGCCAGGGGCCCTCTGATTTGCCCAGGAGCCCCCCCCCCCGATCTGCCCCGCGACTCTTCTGGTCGGACTGCGCTGACTGCTTTGTCGCCCTGCCGACATGCTCAAGGAGCCCTCCGATCTGTCCTGGGCCCCTCCGTGCTGGCTATGGGCCAATTCGGCATGTTCAGGGGCCTTCTTACTCATTTTGGTCTGATCAGGGACCCCTCCGATATACACAGGGGCCCTTTGCACTTTCCAGAAGCCCTCTGGTCTCTCCAGGGGTCCTCCAGCCTTCTAACGGACTCTTCCGACCTGGCAAGGGACTGCGCTGGCTGCTTTGTCGCCTTGCAACATGCTCCAAGGGCCCTCCGACCTGCCCCTGGGCCCCTCCGTGCTGACTAGGGGCCCATTCGTCATGTTCAGGGGCCCTCCTGACCCACCTAGGGGCCCTTTCGGTCTGTTCAGGGGCCCTATTGTGTCAGGGGCCCTATTGTGGTGGCGCCGCCGTTGGTCGAGTACACCTGGACATTTTTGTATTTCGTCATTTTAAACGTCGTTTGTCGCATGCAAACATGCTTTTGAGAACTTTTCTATCCAATGTCAAATCAGACTGCATGATTTCACGTCAAAAATCGCCTGGAAGGATCTGTACCCAAGATAGGCACATTCACACGTAAATTTTGAGCAAGTGGCTCGTGCAATGTGCATAACGTAGTTTTATTCTGGTAAAAATACGGGAAAATCAGCAATCACAAAGCAGCTTACACAGCATACAAAGCAGAGTACACCTGGACATTTGGGTATTTCGTCATTTTAAACGTCGTTTGTCGCATGCGAACATGCTTTTGAGAACTTTTCTATCCAATGTCAAACTAGACTTTGCATGATTTCAAGTCAAAAATCGTCTGGAAGGATCTGTACCCATGTAGGCACATTCGCACGTGCATTTTGAGCAAGTGGCACAAACAATGTGCATAACGTAGTTTTATTCCGGTAAAAAAAAATGCGGCGAAATCAGCAATCACAAAGTAGCATCGGCCAATCCAGGGATGGTTCTCTCCTCGCCAAACTCAGCGTAAAAAAACGATCGGAGCATCAGTCGCCTCCGCCCACCCCTGGCACGCCAAGAAGCCCGACCTCTCGCCCTTGGACTACTGGTTCTGGGATGTCTCTATGGTCGACCTACGGAAGACACCACCACCATCACTGAAGGACCTGCATGCAACGGTGGAGGCCCTTGCTGAGTCAGACGACGAGGAGGAAAAAGTGAGCCGAGCTGTGCGGCACCTGCGCTGTCAAGGCCTGTGTGTACCTGCAGGGGGCTCCCTTCGAGTCTCAGCTGGCCAAACTGAGGTTCAAACAATTCGGTGGAAATGAGTAAACAATCACCGACAATGAAAGTTCACGAGTACAATGACAAAATACAGTATTCATGTGTAAAACAAATGCGTTTAACAAAGACGACATTGGCGCGCTTTCACACAACAAAATTATAACTGCCAAATCCGACGAAATTAAGTTTTACATTGGATAGCAATATTTCGAAAAACATGTTCGCATGCGACAAACGACGTTTAAAATGACCAAGTACCAAAATGTCCAGGTGTACTCGGCCAGATGATAACAATTCTATCTATAAGAATCCATTGTACATGTCCTTAGCGAACAAATTAAAAAGTACAGTTCCAGAGAAAGACCTTGTAGGACTCCGGTAAGCCAATTTTAATTAATCAAGGGGTTTCTATGAAGATATGAAAGCTTCTCAAGTCTATTTTCGAGCATGGACTACAATTTGGCTATCTCAACTCAAAGCCCCATGTTAAAGGTGAACTGTTTCCTTTAAAGCAGCGCACCACCGGTGGAGGACGCTTTACCCACGCTTATGCTCGCATAATATCCAAGGAATGGCGACGGCGTGACTTACAGTCACCGAACCTTTTCAACACAAACGCATGCCAATGGCTTTCTCAGAACATTTATTGTTATAGGTGCATATATTCATGACAATTGGAGGTACATAATTTTGCTCAGCTTCGCTGCTGCTAGGTACATTAAGGAGCATGGCCGCCTGCACCATTTTAGTGATTGTGGGCGATAAGATAGGAAAGCCAATCAGTTTCAGTGTTGAGGAATGTCACTATTTTGGGTGAGGAAATCGACATCTTATTGCGATGTTTTATATTTAAGATACACTTATATTGGATGGCTGCAATGAGCATCATTATGATTATATATTTAAAAGCTTTATTTAAATAGCCTGTGCTCATGATATTGCAGAAAATATCGAAAATCAAAGATAAAGAACTATATAAATTATATTTCACCTTGCGGCTTCGTCAGAGTAAACAATATTACAACATACTTATTCAAAAATCAGATATAACACGTACCACTTGGCTATGCGAAGCACCACCGAAGAAAATTGTCCACAGATGAATACATACACAAGTACAGCTATTATCGCACTGGCATACTGAATTCTAACCTCCACGATCAGTGCAGTGGTGCGCTGTTTTAACCCGCGCACTGCAGGGGGATTGCGCCGAACACAAACGGCAGGGGGTTGATTTCCGCCCCCGTGAGATCTCAAAATCTACGCAACGTAGCGACAAGCGGAAAACGGCGTTTGATAGCTTGAGACCAGTTCTATCGAAAGTTTTCAGTATTTTTTAATTCAGGTCAAAATTGAGGTCACCAGTGGTCATCAAAGGTTAAATTGTCCAGTTTTGTCCTGTTTTAGGACTTCGCTCCAGACATTCCCATATATCTCAAAAGCTATGCTAGCTAGAAACAAACTGAAAAAACGATCGCCAACCATTGCAATTTGCAATCGACCTGACCTTTGTCACCGATATCAAAATTCCGAGATGTACGAATTGTCAGTACTTATGCCTTCATGACACCCTGTAAGTTATGTGAAATCGACTCCCCCCCCCTGCAGTGCGCAGGTTAATTATTTTTCCTATTTTCCAAATTTGTATAAGTAATTGGCAATTTTATGTCATGCCACGAAGCGGCGCGAAATTTTCAAGTTTTTCACTGTGGATAGATGGATTTTGATTGCTACAAAGGCTATTTTACAACCGTACGTCCGACCGTTGGGGGGGGAGGGGAATGATATTTTCAGGGCCTTTGGGGGCATGGCCCATTGCTCCCCCCCCCCTCGGATCCGCCCCTGAACACCTGTGCATATGCTCCTGAGCAACAGACACTCCGAAACTGCACAAGTCACAGGCATCGATACTACGGGAATAAACAGGTCACGGGTCATAGGGGGTAGAAGTTATCAATATCAGGGTATGTGTCATTGTTCAAAAGTAGGGTTCTGAAAATGTCATCGCAATCGGTTGATTGATACGAGAGTTATTCCCGAAAAACCGAGGGAGTGTGTGGCATCCACCTCACGGGTGGAGTTACTTATTCAAATGGTGGGGCCGCTGCCCCACCAACTTTGAGTTTTGCCCCACTGACTATTGTCAGACTTGGAGGTCATCTGGCATTACAATTGTCATTTTCACCTCAACCAAACAAAACAACCAAGCAAAATTACATTTTACCCCACCAACTTTCTTGGAAAAACTCCACCCATGACTCCCGTCGGTTCGATCACCCGTTCGTCGGTTCGATCACCCGTTCGTCGGTTCGATCACCCGTTCGTCGGTTCGATCACCCGTTCGTCGGTTCGATCACCCGTTCGTCGGTTTAATTAATTCGCAATAACGAGAGTGAGTTGTAAACGCCATTCACCACACCCAAACAGCGACTGGTTCCAGCCCCGCACACCACAACGGTCGAGCCCGGCCCAGCCGAGACGCAGTCTCCGGGCAGTAGAAAAGGTCACCGCAGAGGCGGCGCCAGGTACACAAGTAGGCAGCGCAGAGGCGGTGCCAGGCACGAAAGCAGGGGGAGCAAACGAGATCACAACAGGTGTGAGACATGTTTAAGGACTGTCTGATTTGTCTGAATGCGTGAGTCGTTACTAGGTTTCCGTTCACCAAATGCCAGGGTGATGAAAGACTAGCCATGCTCCAATTTAAGACCAAATGTTGTATTAGTCTTCTGAACGCCTATGTGTTAGTTTCCCGAATCCCCCAAATGAGGAGCAGCCACTGTTGCTTACTGCCAGGTCAGTCAGTCAGTCGTTAAGCGGACCATCTGGTAGAATTGGGTCTCTGTTGGAGGTCACAGACCTAAGCCTGACATGTGACCTTTGGAGGCCACATACAACGGGCGCCAGACATCGCAATTGTCCACTTCCAACTGTAAACAGTATAACCAGTATAAATCAACTGTAAACAGTATAGTTGGCGCCAACGTACACCTCAAGTGAGTAAAAGCGATCCATTAGCTTATTTTCTCGTTACTAAAATATAGAATAGTCAGTGTCACAAGGCCCTCGCCCTTTGATATTTATGTAGCCCACCACAGTTAAGGTCAAAGGCGCATAGCCACTCCCTGAATATTCAACCTTGCTGCTGCTAGCGGTAGCGATCCCTGCTGGCAACTACCGAGTCGCTGTTCTAATCCGCATCCACGCTGCTAAATAATTCACAGCAGGCCGGACTTAGTGTCCACCCATTCTGCACGTGAGTCAGTCACAGGTGATCGGTGTTAGTGGTCACTGGTCAGTCACAGGTGATCGGTGTTAGTGGTCAGTCTCAGGTGATCGGTGTTTAGTGGTCAGTCCCAGGTGATCGGTGTTAGTGGTCAGTCACAGGTGATCAGTGTTAGTAGTCACTAGTCAGTCACAGGTGATCGGTGTTAGTGGTCAGTCTCAGGTGATCGGTGTTAGTGGTCACTGGTCAGTCACAGGTGATCGGTGTTAGTGGTCAGTCCCAGGTGATCGGTGTTAGTAGTCACTGGTCGGTCACAGGTGATCGGTGTTAGTGGTCAGTCTCAGGTGATCGGTGTTAGTGGTCACTGGTCAGTCACAGGTGATCGGTGTTAGTGGTCAGTCACAGGTGATCGGTGTTAGTGGTCAGTCCCAGGTGATCAGTGTTAGTGGTCAGTCACAGGTGATCGGTGTTAGTGGTCAGTCACAGGTGATCGGTGTTAGTGGTCAGTCACAGGTGATCAGTGTTAGTGGTCAGTCACAGGTGATCAGTGGTAGTGGTCACTGGTCAGTCACAGGTGATCGGTGTTAGTGGTCAGTCACAGGTGATCGGTGTTAGTGGTCAGTCCCAGGTGATCAGTGTTAGTGGTCAGTCACAGGTGATCAGTGGTAGTGGTCACTGGTCAGTCACAGGTGATCGGTGTTAGTGGTCAGTCACAGCTGATCAGTGTTAGTGGTCAGTCCCAGGTGATCGGTGTTAGTGGTCAGTCACAGGTGATCGGTGTTAGTGGTCAGTCACAGGTGATCAGTGTTAGTGGTCAGTCACAGGTGATCGGTGTTAGTGGTCAGTCACAGGTGATCGTTGTTAGTGGTCAGTCCCAGGTGATCGGTGTTAGTGGTCAGTCACAGGTGATCAGTGTTAGTGGTCAGTCACAGGTGATCGGTGTTAGTGGTCAGTCCCAGGTGATCGGTGTTAGTGGTCAGTCACAGGTGATCGGTGTTAGTGGTCAGTCACAGGTGATCAGTGTTAGTGGTCAGTCACAGGTGATCGGTGTTAGTGGTCAGTCCCAGGTGATCGGTGTTAGTGGTCAGTCACAGGTGATCGGTGTTAGTGGTTAGTTAAATGTGTCAGTCCGATCGAGCACCGACTGACTGTTTCGTGGACAAAGCCAGACGACGCCCGTTGGTACTGTGTTTCGCTGGTGCTGTGACGCACTGGTGCTGTGGCACGCTGGTGCTGTGGCACGCTGGTGCTGTGGCACGCTGGTGCTGTGGCACGCTGGTGCTGTGGTACGCTGGTGCTGTGACGCCCTGGTTCTGCGTGGTGCTTTGTCGTCATGTGTGGTGCCATGTGGCGCTCTGAGGTCCCTAAGTTGCCTAAGTGTGGCACTGAACGTCTTGTGGTACTGGATAGTGTTATACACCCAAAATTGTGAAACTCCGAGATCGTCATTAGGACGACAATGTTTTTCCTTTCTTTTAACGTTTTGTATTTGCAATTTGAATTAAAACTCTATTTTCTACGATTTTTTTCTTCTCTCAAACATTTAACCTTTTTCACTAAAAAAATGGCACGCCATGACGTCACTAAAACTTCATTATCTCCCAAACTACGACACCAATTTAAGAAAAATGTTGACAGAAGACGTATAATTCACGCGGTAAGGTGACATGAACAGTACGTCATAGTTACGGTAAGGTGACGGGAACTACTGTGCAATTGTTATCACCACACTCCACAGCACCTCCATTGATATGATGTATCTTCATCTACTGCCAGGGGCGCAGCCAGGAAGGGGCTATGGGGGCTAAAGCCCCCCCCCCCCCTCTCCGTCGCAACTATGACTATCTTTACCATTCTGTTGACCATGGTAACTGAAACCTCTTCGGCACAGGTAATTAACCACCCCTAACAATGTGCAGCAATCAGTAGCCGTGACGGTATTAAAAGTCAAATGACGTGTTTTACAGTATAATTCGTCATTTTATATTGTGGAAAGTCAATCATCATTTTCCATTACATGTAAGGAGTTCATATAGTGCCTTGTTAGGAGTGGTAAGAAATTGCAAATTTTGATGACAGGCATCCAGTTTGTTGTTTTTGTATTTTATGGATATTTTATAGCAGGAAGGTTGATCATTATTAATCACGTACCAATGACTACACGCTGGACAAATATACCAGCTTTATTTGATTGACGCTTGCTTGTTTGATTACGTAAAATATGTCCTAAATAAGCAGGACACAATAGTTATATGTGAAAGAGCCCGTTTGAATTAATGTTCGTTTTTATTGTGGCTGCTATTAATTTGGTTTTCATATGATATGAAACCCGTACGCGCATCAACAAATACTCACATAAACTTTATTGTTAACACACAGAACGTTATTGTATGTAAATCACATCATAATGCTTTGGAACAGATATGATGTAAACTTTGGTAAAATATCATGTTTTCTTGAAGAAATTATCAAGAAGAAAAGAGTGATTTAATAATTTCACACTCAGACATGCATGCCACCCATGCGCACACGCAAACGCGCGCACGCGCACGCGCACGCGCACGCGCACGCGCACGCACACGCACACGCACACGCACACGCACACGCACACGCACACGCACACGCACACGCACACGCACACACACACACACACACACACACAAACACACACACACACACACCTACACACACACACACACACACACACACACACACACACACACACACACACACACACACACACACACACACACACACACACACACACACACACACACACACACACACACACATACACACACACACACACACACACACACACACACACACACACACACACACACACACACACTCACACACACACACACACACACACACACACACACACACACACACACACACACACACACACACACACCTACACACACACACACACACACACACACACACACACACACACACACCTACACACACACACACACACACACACACACACACACACACACACACACACACACACACACACACACACACACACACACCTCACTTAGCCTCATGACCGTCGCCGATGCGGGCGTGCGGTATTGAACGGAACAAGGCACGGGTAACGTGGGCAACATGACAATACGGCGTATGCGTGACGACATGAATGGTGAAATAAATTGACGTCATCAACAGCCAGGGCTGCCGCGGTGCTAAAAGTGTAATGGAACTCCACTTGTAAACAGATAGCCAATCATTGATTGGTATCGATCGGTGCCACGAGTAGTGATCGCTGCTGGACGAATGAGGGTCGTTCGCATTGTTTAGCTCTATTTGCGTCTTAATAGAAATATAATCAGCATTATAGCTGGAACAGTCCAGCAGCTCCTCCCTGCATGTGTACATTAGCGCAAACATAACTACGTAAGGACACTCAAGCGGCATAAGGTTCGAATAATGGTATTGGCAAAGCAATAGTGGAATAGGAATGCGACCAATATGTCACTTAGTTTATCATGGTAGAGTCGGCTGGAATAAATTAAAGTGATAAGGACGGGTCACAACGCAGAATGGCTTCTGGTGAAATGGCAAATATGTACCTAGAGATGAATAGAGGTAATAATATAAATGCGTTTATTTACACTACACAGACCGGAGTGGAACGATTGTACATACATACATCCACACGACAGAGTGCTGGTTAGAGGTAAGCACACGTATTTGTACCAATATCATTAGGAGCCTATGAACTGAGCAAACAGCTGATGAACATGTACACAAAAGCCTAGGTTTTCGGCAATATAGTTTGGGCGCACTGAGCACACGTTTTAGTCTTCAAAAGATGTAAGTTTTTAAAAACAATTTTACCTTGTCGTCTATGGTAGGTTATTATCTATACCTTTGAGGATTTTGGAACATTGCACGAATATAAGGAAACGAAATTATGCGAAATGTTCAATATGGTTAAAGGGAATGTTTCACCTTTCTGAAAGTTGTCAAATATGCGCTGGCTGTAGTCGAAAATATGAAGTAAGTGCTGCTGAAAACGATGGTGATATTTTTCTCTCCAAAAGTCACTTAACTTTATGCAAATTAAGGTTCTAAATTTGGGATGATGACGTCATTATTGAGCTTGGACCGCCGCTGATTGGCTGACAAAGTGGGATTGGCTGATAAAGTGGCTGTCAGCCAATCAGCAGCGGCACTAGCCTAGACCCCATTTTGCAAATGATAAATTAAATTTCTTAAAAACGGCTAAGTTTTGGGGAAAATGGCCTCAGTATTTTCGACATTTCAATAACGGCCAAAGGTAATGGCTATCTCAGTTTAAAACAAATACAAAGGTGAAACATTCCCTTTAAGATGGTTCTTGTGGGCTAGAATCTGTCATATCTTGAATATTCTCCGTAACTAAAAAAATAATCGTTATAAAAAAAGATGATCGATCGAGTGATTAACCTACAGGAGGAGCATGCATCGACATCACATACGGCATGTTTTGTTTCCTCAAATCTGGATATGTTCTAAGAATAAGACATGTTATCGAATAACTATTGAGTGATGACAAATTGAAGAGAAAAAAATACATTATTTTGTGAAAGCTGCAGGTATATTTTTTGGCAGAACTTCATTAAAACATGGTGTACAACCCTGCACGATTACTAGCGCCCCCTCTAACAACAATCCCTCCGTTCACCATTACTAGCGCCCCCTCTAACAACAATCCCTCCGTTCACCATTACTAGCGCCCCCTCTAACAACAATCCCTCCGTTCACCATTACTAGCGCCCCCTCTAACAACAATCCCTCCGTTCACCATTACTAGCGCCCCCTCTAACAACAATCCCTCCGTTCACCATTACTAGCGCCCCCTCTAACAACAATCCCTCCGTTCAACATTACTAGCGCCCCCTCTAACAACAATCCCTCCGTTCACCATTACTAGCGCCCCCTCTAACAACAATCCCTCCGTTCAACATTACTAGCGCCTCCTCTAACAACATTCCCTCCGTTCACCATTACTAGCGCCCCCTCTAACAACAATCCCTCCGTTCACCATTACTAGCGCCCCCTCTAACAACAATCCCTCCGTTCACCATTACTAGCGCCCCCTCTAACAACAATCCCTCCGTTCACCATTACTAGCGCCCCCTCTAACAACAATCCCTCCGTTCACCATTACTAGCGCCCCCTCTAACAACAATCCCTCCGTTCACCATTACTAGCGCCCCCTCTAACAACAATCCCTCCGTTCACCATTACTAGCGCCCCCTCTAACAACAATCCCTCCGTTCACCATTACTAGCGCCCCCTCTAACAACAATCCCTCCGTTCACCATTACTAGCGCCCCCTCTAACAACAATCCCTCCGTTCAACATTACTAGCGCCCCCTCTAACAACAATCCCTCCGTTCACCATTACTAGCGCCCCCTCTAACAACAATCCCTCCGTTCACCATTACTAGCGCCCCCTCTAACAACAATCCCTCCGTTCACCATTACCACCACCATTAAAAAAAAAAATCCCTCCGTTCACCATTACTAGCGCCCCCTCTAACAACAATCCCTCTGTTCACCATTACTAGCGCCCCCTCTAACAACAATCCCTCCGTTCACCATTGCTAGCGCCCCCTCTAACAACAATCCCTCCGTTCAACATTACTAGCGCCCCATCTAACAACAATCCCTCCGTTCACCATTACTAGCGCCCCCTCTAACAACAATCCCTCCGTTCACCATTACTAGCGCCCCCTCTAACAACAATCCCTCCGTTCACCATTACTAGCGCCCCCTCTAACAACAATCCCTCCGTTCACCATTACTAGCGCCCCCTCTAACAACAATCCCTCCGTTCACCATTACTAGCGCCCCCTCTAACAACAATCCCTCCGTTCACCATTACTAGCGCCCCCTCTAACAACAATCCCTCCGTTCAACATTACTAGCGCCCCCTCTAACAACAATCCCTCCGTTCAACATTACTAGCGCCCCCTCTAACAACAATCCCTCCGTTCACCATTACTAGCGCCCCCTCTAACAACAATCCCCCCGTTCACCATTACTAGCGCCCCCTCTAACAACAATCCCTCCGTTCAACATTACTAGCGCCCCATCTAACAACAATCCCTCCGTTCACCATTACTAGCGCCCCCTCTAACAACAATCCCTCCGTTCACCATTACTAGCGCCCCCTCTAACAACAATCCCTCCGTTCACCATTACTAGCGCCCCCTCTAACAACAATCCCTCCGTTCAACATTACTAGCGCCTCCTCTAACAACAATCCCTCCGTTCACCATTACTAGCGCCCCCTCTAACAACAATCCCTCCGTTCACTATTACTAGCGCCCCCTCTAACAACAATCCCTCCGTTCAACATTACTAGCGCCCCATCTAACAACAATCCCTCCGTTCACCATTACTAGCGCCCCCTCTAAACAACAAACTCTCCGTTCACCATTACTAGCGCCCCGTCTAACAAGAAACCTTCCGTTCACCATTACAAGCGCCCCCTCTAACAACAAACCCTCCGTTCACCATTACTAGCGCCCCCTCTAACAACAATCCCTCCGTTCACCATTACTAGCGCCCCCTCTAACAACAAACCTTCCGTTCACCATTACTAGCGCCCCCTCTAACAACAAACCCTCCGTTCACCATTACTAGCGCCCCCTCTAACAACAAACCCTCTGTTCACCATTACTAGCGCCCCCTCTAACAACAAACCCTGCGTTCACCATTACTAGCGCCCCCTTTAACAACAATCCCTCCGTTCACGATTTCGAACGACCGGGTCCTGCAGTGGTAGGCGGGACCAGGTCCTGCAGTGGTAGGCGGGACCGGATCCTGCAGTGGTAGGCGGGACCGAGTCCTGCAGTGGTGGGCGGGACCGGGTCCTGCAGTGGTAGGCGGGACCAGTCCTGCAGTGGTAGGCGGGACCGGGTCCTGAAGTGGTTGGCGGGACCGAGTCCTGCAGTGGTGGGCGGGACCGGGTCCTGCAGTGGTAGGCGGGACCAGGTCCTGCAGTGGTAGGCGGGACCAGGTCCTGCAGTGGTGGGCGGGACCGAGTCCTGCAGTGGTGGGCGGGACCGGGTCCTGCAGTGGTAGGCGGGACCAGGTCCTGCAGTGGTGGGCGGGACCGGTCCTGCAGTGGTAGGCGGGACCAGGTCCTGCAGTGGTAGGCGGGACCGGGTCCTGCAGTGGTGGGCGGGACCGAGTCCTGCAGTGGTGAGCGGGACCAGGTCCTGCAGCGGGACGCGTGGGTTCCGACTATCAGCCTCACGGAAACTCGATTATACGTAACTGCCGATGGTCTGAGTGGTGAGTCCGTGCGGCGATGGCCGGACTCTGTGCACCGACAGTTACGCGTTATGTCTACCATTTATCAGCCAGAGTGCGACAAGCGAGCATTTTTCACTAATGCGTGGTGCATATGGTGGAGCATTTCATGTACTCGGTGTCGTGCACAATTCCGACGCAATGGGCTACTTTTGATTTACTGAATGGCTCTGTTGGAAGACGGATTGTCGACCTTGCGTGAGACCATACATACCAGACGGTCGCATTATGTAACTGGTACAATGTGCATGTTACATTATTATATAAATTTCCAAACCCACATTGTCCACCAGGCATCATGGTATGTCTCCATACCACCAATGCACCTTCAATACAGTGGATTTATCCATACCACCAATACACCTTCAACACAGTGGATTTATCCATACCACCAATACACCTTCAATACAGTGGATTTATCCATACCACCAATACACCTTCAATACAGTGGATTTATCCATACCACCAATACACCTTCAATACAGTGGATTCATCCATACCACCAATACACCTTCAATACAGTGGATTTATCCATACCACCAATACACCTTCAATACAGTGGATTTATCCATACCACCAATACACCTTCAATACAGTGGATTTATCCATACCACCAATACACCTTCAATACAGTGGATTTATCCATACCACCAATACACCTTCAATACAGTGGATTTATCCATACCACCAATACACCTTCAATACAGTGGATTTATCCACACCACCAATACACCTTCAATAGAGTGGATTTATCCATACCACCAATGCACCTTCAATACAGTGGATTTATCCATACCACCAATACACCTTCAATACCGTGGATTTATCCATACCACCAATACACCTTCAATAGAGTGGATTTATCCATACCACCAATACACCTTCAATACAGTGGATTTATCCATACCACCAATACACCTTCAATACAGTGGATTTATCCATACCACCAATACACCTTCAATACAGTGGATTTATCCATACCACCAATACACCTTCAATACAGTGGATTTATCCATACCACCAATACACCTTCAATACAGTGGATTTATCCATACCACCAATACACCTTCAATACAGTGGATTTATCCATACCACCAATACACCTTCAATACAGTGGATTTATCCATACCACCAATACACCTTCAATACAGTGGATTTATCCATACCACCAATACACCTTCAATAGAGTGGATTTATCCATACCACCAATGCACCTTCAATACAGTGGATTTATCCATACCACCAATACACCTTCAATACCGTGGATTTATCCATACCACCAATACACCTTCAATAGAGTGGATTTATCCATACCACCAATACACCTTCAATACAGTGGATTTATCCATACCACCAATACACCTTCAATACAGTGGATTTATCCATACCACCAATACACCTTCAATACAGTGGATTTATCCATACCACCAATACACCTTCAATACAGTGGATTTATCCATACCACCAATACACCTTCAATACAGTGGATTTATCCATACCACCAATACACCTTCAATACAGTGGATTTATCCATACCACCAATACACCTTCAATACAGTGGATTTATCCATACCACCAATACACCTTCAATACAGTGGATTTATCCATACCACCAATACACCTTCAATAGAGTGGATTTATCCATACCACCAATACACCTTCAATACAGTGGATTTATCCATACCACCAATACACCTTCAATACAGTGGATTTATCCATACCACCAATACACCTTCAATACAGTGGATTTATCCATACCACCAATACACCTTCAATACAGTGGATTTATCCATACCACCAATACACCTTCAATACCGTGGATTTATCCATACCACCAATACACCTTCAATACAGTGGATTTATCCATACCACCAATACACCTTCAATACAGTGGATTTATCCATACCACCAATACACCTTCAATACAGTGGATTTATCCATACCACCAATACACCTTCAATAGAGTGGATTTATCCATACCACCAATACACCTTCAATACAGTGGATTTATCCATACCACCAATACACCTTCAATACAGTGGATTTATCCATACCACCAATACACCTTCAATACAGTGGATTTATCCATACCACCAATACACCTTCAATACAGTGGATTTATCCATACCACCAATACACCTTCAATACAGTGGATTTATCCATACCACCAATACACCTTCAATAGAGTGGATTTATCCATACCACCAATACACTTTCAATACAGTGGATTTATCCATACCACCAATACACCTTCAATACAGTGGATTTATCCATACCACCAATACACCTTCAATAGAGTGGATTTATCCATACCACCAATGCACCTTCAATACAGTGGATTTATCCATACCACCAATACACCTTCAATACCGTGGATTTATCCATACCACCAATACACCTTCAATAGAGTGGATTTATCCATACCACCAATACACCTTCAATACAGTGGATTTATCCATACCACCAATACACCTTCAATACAGTGGATTTATCCATACCACCAATACACCTTCAATACAGTGGATTTATCCATACCACCAATACACCTTCAATACAGTGGATTTATCCATACCACCAATACACCTTCAATACAGTGGATTTATCCATACCACCAATACACCTTCAATACAGTGGATTTATCCATACCACCAATACACCTTCAATACAGTGGATTTATCCATACCACCAATACACCTTCAATACAGTGGATTTATCCATACCACCAATACACCTTCAATACAGTGGATTTATCCATACCACCAATACACCTTCAATACAGTGGATTTATCCATACCACCAATACACCTTCAATACAGTGGAGTGATGACGTAACACATGATCAATCACCATGTGGTCATCATACCGAGGACTGGCCGTGATCTTCGGGTCCCTTTGTGTGACCGGGATATTCGGGTCCCTTTCAGTGGCAGTGATCTTCGGGTCCTTTTGTGTGGCCCTAATCTTCGGGTCTTTTTGTGTGACCGTGATCTTCGGGTCCTTTTGTGTGGCCCTAATCTTCGGGTCTTTTTGTGTGACCGTGATTTTCGGGTCCTTTTGTGTGGACATGATCTTCGGGTCTTTTTGTGTGACCGCATTCATCTCCGAGAGCCGAAAAGTCCTTTGTGTTGACCAGTTTATATCCCGGTTGGTTTGTGTGTGATCGTGTTAATTTCCAGGTCCCCATGTGTGGAATCGTGGGCACAAAAATCTCCAGAAGTACCTATTATTTATGTGATCGCAGAAACCTCCAGGAGGATTATTTATATGATCACGGAAATCTCCAAGTCCCCGTGCCTGACCGCGTTACTGTTTAGGTTCGTGTGTGTGTGTGACCAACGACATCTCCAGGCACATACATATGTGTGACTGTGTATAACCTTGGTATTCTTCTTTCCAGGTACCTAACGGGAAGCCAGCATGGGAGGGCGAGATGGACCAGGGGTCAGCAGGTGGTGGCGAGGTCAAGGAGTACAAGACGCTCGCCACGGCCGCACACAAACGCTGGCTGAGGAAAAACAACCAGGCGAGTGTCTGAACAATCACTGACCACGAACACGAACACCAATCACGAACTTAAAAGGGAGGGTGGGTTGGAAAAATGACTAGGGACAAAACGCTGCGGACAGCGGAATAGAAATGAGGGTCTGAAGGCGTAAGCTACAAATAAAGGAATTGGTGATCAGAAGCAAGGCGCCATAAGCTAGAACTATGTAACATGGTACCAGAAGCTTGGAACCATTGCTTTAAAATCGATAATCACTAACTAGGAGTCGTCATCACGATGGCAAACACTATAAAACATAAACCGGGGTAACTGGAAACAGACCAGTAATGTATGAGCCCGAACTTCAACTATTCATCGGACATTTGTAGGTTAAAGGTTACAGGACAGTGCGCTCGGGTGGGGACGATATAGACTTCGAAGTACCCTCGGCAAAAACTGCCATACACAGTACACAGTACACACCACATAAGGTTCATAACGTTCCGTGAATCACGTCTATAGTTGACACTTGTCACACGTCTTGGTTCGTATTGTGGAGGATTTTGAATCACACCTATAGGTGACACTTCTCATACATAGTCATCCGTTCGTCAGGTGGGGATCTGGAATCATATCTGGTTGTTGTCTTGTCTTGTCTTGTTGTCTTGTCTTGTCTTGTGCCACTCGGGGTCGTCGGATGGAGAATGTAGACCCCTGCCCAGCTGACACCTGGCATGGGGGCATGCATCATGTGGTCATCAGGTGGATCCTCTTGTGATGTGTATGGCGTTCCCAGTTGACACCTGGCATGGGGGCATGCATCATGTGGTCATCAGGTGGATCCTCTCGTGATGTGTACAGCGTTCCGAGACCCTGCGAAGTTGACACCTGGCAAGGGGGCATGCATCATGTGGTCATCAGGTGGATCCTCTCGTGATGTGTATGGCGTTCCGAGACCCTGCCCAGTTGACACCTGTCATGGGGGCATGCATCATGAGGTCATCAGGTGGATCCTCTCGTGATGTGTATGGGGTTCCGAGACCCTGCCCAGTTGACACCTGTCATGGGGGCATGCATCATGTGGTCATCAGGTGGATCCTCTCGTGATGTGTATGGCGTTCCGAGACCCTGCCCAGTTGACACCTGTCATGGGGGCATGCATCATGTGGTCATCAGGTGGATTCTCTCGTGATGTGTATGGCGTTCCGAGACCTTGCCCAGTTGACACCTGGCATGGGGGCATGCATCATGTGGTCATCAGGTGGATCCTCTCGTGATGTGTATGGCGTTCCGAGACCCTGCCCAGTTGACACCTGTCATGGGGGCATGCATCATGTGGTCATCAGGTGGATCCTCTCGTGATGTGTATGGCGTTCCGAGACCCTGCGAAGTTGACACCTGTCATGGGGGAATGCATCATGTGGTCATCAGGTGGATCCTCTCGTGATGTGTATGGCGTTCCGAGACCCTGCCCAGTTGACACCTGTCATGGGGGCATGTATCATGTGGTCATCAGGTGGATCCTCTCGTGATGTGTATGGCGTTCCGAGACCCTTCCCAGTTGACACCTGTCATGGAGGCATGCATCATGTGGTCATCAGGTGGATCCTCTCGTGATGTGTATGGCGTTCCGAGGCCCTGCCTGCCACGTGTTTGACACCTGCCACGTGCCACATGATGGTCAGGTGGAGGACGTCGAGTCCTCTCTGCAGAAGGATGGCCAGGGAGGCTTCACAAACTCCTCGTCGGCCAACATCGTGCTGTATGTCGGTCTCGGAATGATCGCCATCGGTCTCATCATCACGTTCGTCGGACTCGGCGAGCGAGGGTGAGTGGGGAGGGAGGCTGTGCCATATAAATTGAGCAAAAACTATAATCTGAAATTACGGAACATAATAAGGTATGAAGATTTGAAAGGAGAAGGAAAAACGAAAAATGAGATGGGTAAAATATAAACATGAGGAAGTTGAAGGTGCATGCCATTGAATGCGAACTGGATCTTCAGTTGCATGAGGGAACATTGTGCTTTGGATTTATTATAATGCAATAACTGACACATTTTGAAGTACAATTGACAACAATAGGTCAGTAAATGCATTTCAGATAATACGACTGGTGAAATGCCATTCTAAAATAACGAGTGTGGGTTGGTCAACACTTTATTTAGGAGACATTTTCATGATAAATCATCACGTTGTGCATAACTCAAAGCCCTCGCACGTTGCAGACACATTTTGTGCACATTATGCGCATATTGCGTGTCTGTACGAGCATACACACACACTGGAACACTCACTTTATCTATATTCATCAGGCGTAGCGTACGAGTGGCTGGACCATCCTGAAAAGTGAGAAGACACTGATCACAGTACAAAGTAATGAATGCGGCCTTCCTATTCCCTATATCCCCAAGCGGAATTGCATACGCTGACCTAGGTTCGAGTACAGGTATGCCACGATCGTGATCCCCTGTTTTCCGGTGGTTGTCGTCTAAACACTGCCAGTCAAACAGCAGCAGACCGTTTTTTTTACGATTTGTGACCTGTGTGTTGACACCGGTCACTGGTGTGCGTGTTTCCAGCCAACATCAAAACACGACACAACTGTCGCGCCATCAGCTAAGGCACCATTTATGTGTTACATAACGGAACAAGGAAAGAAATAACATCACTATTGGCTTGACCCGAATCACAAACTTCTGTCGATTGAGCCCGCACTTCTAGGTTGGCGGAATTATCGACCAGCGTGTTTATACGCCAAACCTGCCGGCTAGTCCTGAAGCTGCATGGAGTTCATCAGTGATATACGATTGTGGACACTGCAGCTATTTTACAGCCGCCGGATGCCTTTGAAGTATGCTCGTGTTCGCTGAGCCAGAATAGTTGACTTATTAGCCTGCAGCTTGGTATCTTCAATAGCGGCATCTTCACGTTTTTGGAATGATCCATATTGCATCATATACACTTTCAGTAAATGGTATGACTTTTTAGTCCAGACTTTTGCCTGCCTGGATTTCTTTGATAAGGGGAATTCTACATTATATAAGCAGACGTTGTAAGAATTATGGTGACCGCTAGCATCCTACCGCCAAATTCAAGATCGTGGCAAATTATTGGCAAAAATGTGTTTGGCATCAATTACCCACATTGTGTGAACATTTTAACCTCAGGTAAGCTCAGGTCAGGTCACCAGGTCACGTCAAGTGACCTTGCCTCCAAAAATGTTTGTGGTCGTGCCAAAGCCATAGTATTTGTCCGAAAGATTTGAAACTTACAGGATTTCATGAGGGTATAAGTACCTACAATTCGTTTGTCTCGGATTTGTTATATTACTGGCGTAAGGTCGGGTCAATTTCGTGACCTCTCCATTATAAGTCAATGGAAAACGTACAAATGCTTCCTCTTCAGAGAACATGCATTATATCAAGTCAATTTTTGTCTTCACAATCATGTTATTTTAGCTCATTCCTGATGATCCAGGTGCAATTGTTGCTCAGTGACCTCTGCAAGGTCAGCTGATGTCATCTGAGGTCATCAGCACTGTTTACCAATAACTCTTGATATAATACAGATAGCGACGTGCGAATCACACCACTGTGTTTGTCTCGTCAAGACGCATCGCCCAGTAGGCGACATAACCTACCTGGGTCACTAAAGGACCTTGACCTGGGAGGTCAAATTGTGAAGTTGACCTAACCAGGTCACCATTAATATTATTCGAAGCGTCTTGACGACAAAACACGACGGTGTTAACATTATTGTGCTATGTTCAACTAATAAGAAGTTATGCACAACAAACTTTTGGAAGAAAATGCCGTCTTGACCTTTGGTGACATCTGGAGCCTTAACTATTGATCCGAGCACAAATTTAGGGACACCAGTGTCGATTGCATTTTTGAAGAGCCTTCGATTGTTTTTTTCGTGTGTTTCTAGCTATCATAGTTCCCGTGATACGTTGGGTATTCTGGAGCAAAGCCCTATACCTGGAAATGTGACCTTCGATGACCTCTGGTAACCTCAATATTGACCTGAGTCAAACAAATGTCAGCATTTATTTCGAATGTCCTTTTCGAGAGATTTCTGACGTTTTTTCTGCGTCTTTGTAGCCCTTTTAGTTTTCGAGTGGGAGTCACTTTGACCTCCCCCCACACATACACACACACACACACACACACACACACACACACACACACACACACACACACACACACACACACACACACACACACACACACACACCAGGGCGAAGTTGTCTGGGAGGCCCACCCTGTCGCTGGTTAACCTGGGATTGTCTGTTATTGGTGTGTTCTACAGGTAACATTAACCTGGGCCTATCTGTTTTGGCGGTGTGTTCGGCAGGTAGCATTAACCTGGGCCTGTCTGTTTTGGCGGTGTGTTCGGCAGGTAACATTAACCTGGGCCTGTCTGTTTTGGCGGTGTGTTCGGCAGGTGACATTAACCTGGGCCTGTCTGTTTTGGCGGTGTGTTCGGCAGGTAACATTAACCTGGACCTGTCTGTTTTGGCGGTGTGTTCGGCAGGTAACATTAACCTGGGCCTGTCTGTTTTGGCGGTGTGTTCGGCAGGTGACATTAACCTGGGCCTGTCTGTTTTGGCGGTGTGTTCGGCAGGTGACATTAACCTGGGCCTGTCTGTTTTGGCGGTGTGTTCTGCAGTAACATTAACCTGGGCCTGTCTGTTTTGGCGGTGTGTTCGGCAGTAACATTAACCTGAGCCTGTCTTTTTTGGCGGTGTGTTCGGCAGGTGACATTAACCTGGACCTGTCTGTTTTGGCGGTGTGTTCGGCAGGTAACATTAACCTGGGCCTGTCTGTTTTGGCGGTGTGTTCGGCAGTAACATTAACCTGGGCCTGTCTGTTTTGGCGGTGTGTTCGGCAGTAACATTAACCTGGGCCTGTCTGTTTTGGCGGTGTGTTCGGCAGGTGACATTAACCTGGGCCTGTCTGTTTTGGCGGTGTGTTCGGCAGTAACATTAACCTGAGCCTGTCTGTTTTGGCGGTGTGTTCGGCAGTAACATTAACCTGGGCCTGTCTGTTTGGGCGGTGTGTTCGGCATGTAACATTAACCTGGGCCTGTCTGTTTTGGCGGTGTGTTCGGCAGGTTTCAGACGGACGAGTTGAAACTGATCGGCCCGAGCCTGATCTGTTTTGGCGGTGTGTTCGGCAGGTTTCAGACGGACGAGTTGAAACTGATCGGCCCGAGCCTGATCTGTTTTGGCGGTGTGTTCGGCAGGTTTCAGACGGACGAGTTGAAACTGATCGGCCCGAGCCTGATCTGTTTTGGCGGTGTGTTCGGCAGGTTTCAGACGGACGAGTTGAAACTGATCGGCCCGAGCCTGATCTGTTTTGGCGGTGTGTTCGGCAGGTTTCAGACGGACGAGTTGAAACTGATCGGCCCGAGCCTGATCTGTTTTGGCGGTGTGTTCGGCAGGTTTCAGACGGACGAGTTGAAACTGATCGGCCCGAGCCTGATCTGTTTTGGCGGTGTGTTCGGCAGGTTTCAGACGGACGAGTTGAAACTGATCGGCCCGAGCTTGATCTGTTTTGGCGGTGTGTTCGGCAGGTTTCAGACGGACGAGTTGAAACTGATCGGCCCGAGCCTGATCTGTTTTGGCGGTGTGTTCGGCAGGTTTCAGACGGACGAGTTGAAACTGATCGGCCCGAGCCTGATCTGTTTTGGCGGTGTGTTCGGCAGGTTTCAGACGGACGAGTTGAAACTGATCGGCCCGAGCCTGATCTGTTTTGGCGGTGTGTTCGGCAGGTTTCAGACGGACGAGTTGAAACTGATCGGCCCGAGCCTGATCTGTTCTGGGCTGCTGTTCTGTCTTCTGCGGATCTTCTGGTGCACCATCAACGCCTACAGCTGCTGTCGCTGCTGCCGCTGCTGCCCGTGAGCTATACGAGTATAGCCTGAGGACTGAGAGTTCAGGATACGGGATGGTAGAGGGAAAGGGGAGGTGGGGGGGGGGGGGAGGTACAGCGCGGTAATACGAGGGCGCTGTGACTTGAGTATGAGTGGTACGGAACACCCAGGACAGTGGAGTGGTCTGAGTGGTCTGAGTGGTGAGTCTGAGTAGGACGGAACACCCAGGACAGTGGAGTGGTCTGAGTGGTCTGAGTGGTGAGTCTGAGTAGGACGGAGCACCCAGGACAGTGGAGTGGTCTGAGTGGTCTGAGTGGTGAGTCTGAGTAGGACGGAGCACCCAGGACAGTGGAGTGGTCTGAGTGGTGAGTCTGAGTAGGACGGAGTACCCAGGACAGTGGAGTGGTCTGAGTGGTCTGAGTGGTGAGTCTGAGTAGGACGGAGCACCCGGGACAGTGGAGTGGTCTGAGTGGTGAGTCTGAGTGGTGAGTCTGAGTAGGACGGAGCACCCAGGACAGTAGGCACTAGGCTCCCATACTGTCAGGCAAAATGTTCGGATCCACCCATTCGAGTAGGTTAGCGTGTTCTTTAGCAACATGTGTATTGGCGTATGTCTCATATTGCGACCAATGTTCATTCTGATTTTAAAAAAAAGTGATAATCCACCTGCCAATTTTAATCTTAGCTTCAGTGAATCGCATGTAGTGTGAGTGTTGTGTTCAGGAATCACATTGTCCAATGCAAAACGAGCAGATTGTGCAAACGATGCCGTATGCAATCGGCTTAATGATGTTGTTCCCCAAAGAGCGTGACTGGTTTCCCAGCGGTACTTTTCACCCGCACGGATCTAAAACACGCGACTTTGTTTGTTTCCAGTGGCACACACGAGGAGTCGAAGCTGGTCACTCCAAAGCCCAGTCGGGTGCACACGTCAGCGGGTCCCGTCACACGTCCTTCAGTGCACCCGAACTTCATCAGTGACGGGGAGGAGTCCGATGCAGGGGCGGCCTCTCTTGACACAGGTACGGCCCACGCAGACAGCACTTAACAACCTCAGCGACATATACTGACCAAGACAAAGTGCATAGCGGTCACATTTACCATCGGATTAAAGTGAGTAGTCATATAGGTATGTATTTGAAAGGATTGGTAAAAGGATTGGTGAAAAGAGTGTTCGTCTTCAATGCAGAAAAGCTCAATGTTTTTTTTTTCTCTACACCTGGGAGTCGTTGCGGGTCTCTGGAAAGAAGTATGTGGTCGGAGTCGGAAAGTGACAAAGGCGACATCTGTGGTTGTGTATTCTAGCCGGCGCGACATCTAGTGAGTGAATGGAAACTATGCCGTTGCTGGTGGCAATGGTTAATTATGCTCTTGGTTTGCTCGGTTCATTTTTCAGTGAAGTCTCTTCACAGCTTTTTAGGATTTAAAATTATGTATTTTTGTGAAAATAAGATTGTGTCTCCTTGCCTTGAAATTCGAGCTCTTGAACATCAAACCTGCGGGACTTTTGGGAATTTGACAGATCAATTTTCTCCTCACACACAGAATTAGAATAGCCATTCCCTATTTAGTGAAATGTTGTGGATCGTTGTGAACGCTGAAAGAGAATTCGTTTCTGAATATATCAGTAAATAATGTGTCCCTTTTGCGACATACCATCTACTAATGTTGCCTTCTTGTTATGTCTGTACCAATACATTTGCATAAATAACACCAATCAAATTAGCCGTCCATAGCGAAATATAGAGCAGCTGCATAACTACTAGTATTGTTGCCTTTTCAGATGCATAATGTTTTCAAGAAAATTATCGACGTGCATACACCCCTGCATTCCTGCATATACTAAGTAACACACATTTTGAGGCATCAACTAATCATTTATTTCGGTTTCCGTGTGTGTTGGATTTGCTTTATGCTTTGTGATATAGCTCTGATATAATATTTGCATACTGTACAATGTACATACTCACTTAGCCTGATTAGCATTAACCCTATACCCTGCGGGGGCAGATTCTGCCCCTCCCGGTGCTTTTTCACTTGCCGCTTATAAACCGTTACACCTAGCGTCCTGAAACTTTGTGACTTTTCCCAAAATTGAATGGCGCGTATTTTGTCAAAATTGTGAAAAAAATCGGTCTAACAGAGGCAGTTCCAGGCTCCTGTTTTGGGGAGGGTGTTACGAATGCCTTTTTGCGGCGCATGCTTCATTCGTGGTTTGCAGTGCAATAAATGCGTCAGAAACAATTTCAATGCAATATGCACCATATATACTGGGATTGTACATATTTTTGGGGCAGAGGCGCACTCAAGATAAAAAAGGGAGGCAATACCCACCCTCAAATTAAGTCCAACTTCAAATTAGTAAGATATCTGATAAAAGCGTCACGCGCATGGTGCCCCCATGTTTTTTTTCTTCCTGGATCCGCCTATGCGCAATATATCAAATTTAACCAATTGCAGCATATAATGCCCACATGTGACGTTCATGTCGTCCCAAACAATCACGAACAGCACATATTTTTTCCCATTAAATCCCCCCATTTTACATTCCCTGAATACGCCTATGATTTTTTATGTTTTTTTTTTGTCTTTTAATATATTAAAGACCAGTACGTTTGAAGCTCAAAAACGTTTGGAGCATGAAAATCAGTCGAGCCACATGGCCGCAATCACCTTTAAAAAAAACACCCAAAATGTGCGGATTGTTTGCCCCCTGCCCCCCCCCCAATTTTTTAGCAATACAAAAATTTTGGGGGTCCGAAAAGAGAGATCTTGTCATAACGAATCGAATGGCGTTTTCCTCATCGAAATCGACCGAGCGGTTCTCGAGATCTGTGGGGGGCCGAATCTGCCCCCCCCCCGCAGGTTAACGTAATTATGGGCGCCCGCAGGGAATAGGGTTAAAACAACAGTTGTTGAGAGATATGCGTTATAACTTTTTAACTGCATGAAAACGTAAACGAAAACGAAAACGAAAACGAAAACGTTTAAACGTTTAATGTTTCCCTAACTAACTGTCAATTGCGTATTTAATTTCATCCAAGCTGATCATCTAGTTTTATTTTAGGACGTTTCGGTATATTTTTAGCCTCTTTGGGAGCGCTTTAGTACGTTTTGTAGAAGGAACTAAGACACCCTAAACTTGCCAGATGTGTTCATGAATTTGATTATACAAAGCAAACTAACGGGAAATATTGCACTGTAAGAGCATGTACGTATACATTAATTCATAAAGTTTCAATTGATACCAAAAATCACCGGGAAAACCCGTTTTCCTACGAGCTGTAGACCCATTTACCCAAAAGTTCACAATCGCCCCAAATATTACCAGGGGAAAGCGCCCGGCGAATAAATCATTCGTGAAAACGGCTAGTGTGATATCTGATGCTGCTAACTTGACCAACGTCGAATCAATCAACTGACCTACCGTTTTCAAGATGGCGGCCCCCGCCCGCGCCCGCCTGATATTGATCTACCCAGTTGCAGAGTGCCCTGACCACCATACCGACTATACTGTGTAGTGTGTACCCTGCCCTGACTATTATCGTGACGTGTGCCCTCCAGACGGGGAGATGAGTCACGTGCCAGTCCTGCCGCCAATCCGGGGCGGCAAGAACGCTGCTGCCGGGCCCAGCGCACCCGGCACCGGGGAGGTCTTGCTCGACCCTCAGGTCAGTCTCACAGTCTCAGTCTCTCACAGTCTCAGTTTCTCACAGTCTCAGTCTCACAGTCTCAGTCTCTCACAGTCTCAGTTTCTCACAGTCTCAGTCTCACAGTCTCAGTCTCACAGTCTCAGTCTCACAGTCTCAGTATCACAGTTTCAGTCTCACAGTTTCAGTCTCACAGTCTCAGTCTCACAGTCTTAGTCTCAGTCTCACAGTCTCAGTCTCACAGTCTCAGTCTCACAGTCTCAGTCTCACAGTCTCAGTCTCACAGTCTCAGTCTCACAGTCTCAGTCTCACAGTCTCAGTCTGACAGTCTCAGTCTCACAGTCTCAGTCTGACAGTCTCAGTCTGACAGTCTCAGTCTCACAGTCTCAGTCTCACAGTCTCAGTCTCACAGTCTCAGTCTCACAGTCTCAGTCTCACAGTCTCAGTCTCACAGTCTCACAGTCCCACAGTCTCACAGTCTCACAGTCTCCCAGTTCCAGTCCCTGTCCCTGTCCCTGTCCCTGTCCCTGTCCCTGTCCCTGTCCCTGTCCCTGTCCCTGTCCCAGTCCCAGTCGCAGTCCCAGTCCCGGTCCCGGTCCCAGTCCCAGTCCCAGTCCCAGTCCCAGTCCCAGTCCCAGTCCCAGTCCCAGTCCCAGTCCCAGTCCCAGTCCCAGTTCCAGACCCAGTCCCAGTCCCAATCCCATTTCCAGTTCCAGTCTCAGTCCCAGACCCAGTCCCAGTCCCAATCCCATTCCCACTTCCAGTCCCAGTCCCAATCCCATTCCCAGTTCCAGTCTCAGTTCCAGTCTCAGTCCCAGTCCCATTCCCAGTTCCAGTCTCAGTCCCAGTCCAATTCCCAGTTCCAGTCTCAATCCCAGACCCAGTCCCAGTCCCAATCCCAATCCCAATCCCATTCCCATTCCCAGTCCCAGTCCCAATCCCAATCCCAGTCCCAATCCCTGTCCCAGTCCCAGTCCCAGTCCCAGTCCCAGTCCCAGTCCCAGTCCCAGTCCCAGTCCCAGTCCCAATTCCATTCCCAGTTCCAGTCTCAGTCTCAATCTCACAGTCTCAGTCTCAGTCATACGTTCAGTTGACCCACACATAACACTGAAGTGGGCGTTTTCCGAAGGTGAAGTTCCGTCACACAGGCATAGAAGTATTTACATTTGCCGAGTATGAAATGAGGATTGAAATGTGTTCAAAGTCACAAGATTAGCATAAAGATTCACACGTAACCTGCCTGAGTATCACAGCGTTATAAGCCAAATAAGATCGATTTTAACAATAATATAGCCTTGCAGTCCCTAGACTTCATGCGACGATAAAACTTCAACTTATTAAAGATTCCCTAGGACGATTATTGGATAGTTGTTAAAATGGTTGCATCAATCAAAAGGTCCCTTCTCATTAACGCTTCTCCACGACCCGCACAATGAAATGGTATCGTTATGCATCTTTTCACTTAAAAACTTGTACCTCTTAAATACTTGCTAAAAGAGAAGCATTTTGTACTTTGTTAATCGTGAAAACACCAACCGAAAGTTTTCCTATGAGCTGTAGAGGTCTGGTGGCTTATCCTGTCGCATCTCACGCTCGTTACTAACTGACCTTTGACCTGTATCCTGCCCTCAGGGCCTGCACCGACCTCCGCCACTGCCCTCTGCCAACTGACCTGTGACCTGAGCAATGCCCTCAGGGCCTGCACCGACCTCCGCCACTGCCCTCTGCCAACTGACCTGTGACCTGAGCAATGCCCTCAGGATCTGGACCGGCCGATGTCACTTCCTGCAGCCAACTGACCTGTGACCTATGCCATGCCCTCAGGGCCTGGACCGACCACATTCAAGAGGAAGTGTGATGGGGCCTCTGACACCCAGGCAAGGAGACAGTACGATTCAGATCGAAAACGAAATAGACGATCTCATTAAGTGATAGTGCGGGCGATTCCCAGACAAGGTGCCGTGTGACTTGTCAACCGTACTTTTTCTCGGAAGAGACCTTCTCTCGGCCTTCTCTAGGCCGCTCGTTGGCTCGTGGAATCAAGAATCAGAGGAAGCGAATCAGGAAATGAGCGACGAAGAGCGCGACATACCCCCGCATGGTGATAAAACACTCGGCCTCGCGGTTATTTTTCTGCTCTGTGGTGCACATACGATGTGATAATAATCCGAACAGTGCCAGTGATTGATAAAGCACTATGGGCCTTACCTACTTCGGAAGGCAGCTTCAGTGCCTGCTGAAGTGGTGTTCTCACACACCATTTCCCTGTTGTCCTGGATAGGGCTTAGAGCAGATCGAAGACGAAGTGAACAACTTCGCTGCACCCACTCCGAATGAATGCGATACGGTTGGAGCTGCGAGCACCCAGACAGTGCGGGGTACAGTGGAGTGATCGCTGCGATCTTCGCTAATCGGGACGATCGCACTTTACAGTCGCGGAAATCGAAGGCAGTTGGTAGTGCATCGTTCGTAGCTGCCACTGCAAAGCCGGAGTGATATATTCAGTGAAGCAGGGACTACGCCTGTTTGTTTTATGTGTTTTCTGCAGTTGTTGCGTCCATTTGTTGGTGCTTTACTAATTGTTCACGTGTTGAGGTTTTGGGTCACTGTTACGTCTTTTGAGCTCAAGCAAAGCACTGGTTGTATGTTGACAGAATTTACAATATTTACAATATTCGCACTACCATTCATGGGTCGAAGGCGCCCTAATTACCGTGTGATTTGATTATTCACTATTTAATTCAGTCCTTGTAATGTGCTCCGATTTTTGGCAAGATTGTTACGCATTTACAAAATGTGATATCAAAGTTACTTTCACAAGAATATTACTAAATACCATGACTAATTTGCATTCCAGGAACATCTACTAAAAGTCAGATCGTGATTGGTTAAAAGTCGAAATACCTCGTATCATATGTTATTTTGCTTTAGCACGAACGAAGTATAAATAATGGTACAATGAAGCAGGACGTCGCTACAATGAAAGTTAACCCGCGCGGCGCCTGGGGGGTAAATTTTACCCCCCCCCTCCCGGATTTTCTCCATAACATGAAAACTATGACAGATATCAAAATGAAACTTGCGGTACCTTATGGTACATCAATTCTACATCTTGTGTTACAATTTTTTGAAATTCATGAGCATTTTGAGGAGATAATGACGTTTTAGTGACGTCATGTCATGTCATTTTTGGTGAAAAAACGTTAAATGTTTGAAAAATCGTAAAAAATAGCGTGTTGATGCAAATCGCAAATAAAAGACGTCAAAAGAAAGCAAATAGCATTGTCTTTAACATAGCTATCTCAGATGTTCAAAATTTTTGGGTTTTGACCCCCAAAAATGCAAAAAACTGATTTTTGGGGAAGAATTTCCACAAAAGTGTTTTGTTTGAAGATTTAAAAAAACGGAAGATATATTAGAGAACCGAGAATGAACGATGTTCAAACCAAATTTCAAAGCAATTTCTTTATTTTTGACTGACTTATGGCTCTAAGAATAAGTAACTCATGACGTCATTTTTTAAAATTGCGTTTTTTTTGCTTTTACTGACCAGATACAGACAAATAAATGCCACCACTGTATTTCGAAGACAAAACTAGTCTAGAAACATGCAATGTTTATTTAGATTAATCAATTTCAAATGTTGACCTTATTGTGACCTGACCTTGACCTGAGGGCGATTATATGGTGTCAAGCTGTGAAAATGGCTGCTTCTATCGAATTATACGTGTAAAATAACCCATACAACATGTGTCGCATGTCTTTCGTAGACCTGTGACCTTTTGTGACCTGACCTTGACCTTGACCTTTGCTTAAAATTTCACTTTTACTTATGCGGGAGATGCATTATACATTTGGGAGCACTTTGTGAGATAACAGTTGCAATACAAGGCTTTGGATGGAAAGTATAGCCCAAAAACCCAAATACTTACATTTTGACACTTGACCTGACCATAACCTGACATGTGACCTTACGTTAATATTTTAGGGCATGCATTAGATTCTTCTCACTGAGAGATTTCGATCCCCGCCTTGCGCATCTCGCTGCGGTTATTGGTTCGGAAGATACGAGGGGGGTAAAATTTACCCCCCAGCGCCGCACGTTCGGATGGAGACCCCAGCGCCGCGCGGGTTAAATGTCGTTCAATAATACCGTACATTACTTGATAACATGTTAGATACTTGTTATCTTTGCACTGTGAAAACCCAAGCAACTGTTGTTACTCCTCACGACTCATATATCATTCCCCATATATTTACGCCACTGCTTTACTTTTCATCGACTGACTGCTGAACTAAGAGACACAATTAGTGGCACACAATTATTCCATAGATCAGATTTCATGCTACGATTCCTTACTATGTTTTCCTTACTATGTTTCCTTGTCAATAACAGTGATTTGATTCTATAGTGTTAATGTGCGTTGCTGTTATCGTTGAGCCATTACAATCCGTTATTGTAGGTACAACAAAATCGTCATAAGGTACTGAAGCAATATCTGTGATACCTCTAAATGTCATGTTAAGCAGATTTTCAAATGGCTACATTTTTGTTTGAATTGCACCACGTGTCTGCTTTACGTTTTCCATCATATATCGGGCGTGCCGTTGGTTTTTACCTCCTCTGTTTTCACGGTTCACGGAAGTGGGCACCTAAAATCTGAGTATTTACGATTGCTTGAACTTTGCCGGCTATTTTGGATCTATAATAAATCGCTAATGATTATGTGTGTGTGTATAAAATGAACACTATAGGTGAGGTGTTTTCTTTACATGAAATAATGAGTGCGCTCGCGCGCGCGCGCGTGTGTGTGTGTGTGTGTGTGTTTGTGTGTGTGTGTGTGTGTGTGTGTGTGTGTGTGTGTGTGTGTGTGTGTGTGTGTGTGTGTGTGTGTGTGTGTGTGTGTGTGTGTGTGTGTGTGTGTGTGTGTGTGTGTGTGTGTGTGTGTGTGTGTGTGTGTGTGTGTAGGTGTGTGTGTGTGTGTGTGTGTGTGTGTGTGCACTTGCAAGCCGTGACAACCGAGGGCAAAACAGGTTTACACATCTGACATACGAGGACAGGGGGTGATATACGAGGACAAAAGAGCGGTCCTCGTTTTTATGACCGTCTAAAACCCATTTTTGATCGATTCGAATATGATACAAATGTTTTTAGAGTGGTCCTGATTTTTCATGATAATTGAACATTTTTACACGCCGCCGTATACACGCCATTGCGCGGATCCATGTATCCATTTGAGGTGTGTGAATGTTGGCGACACTAGCGCCACCTTGAACGCTAGAGTAACCATGACAACCGCGCGTCTTCTGGTAGCGGACGGCTGGAGATCCGTGCCATCACCACGGTTGAGCCAGCAGCTGGCTGCGGTAACCATGGCAACGGGCCGGTTGAGTTTAATCAGCTGACCACACGCGCTATTTGTGTGTGGCCAACCGCGACGCAACTGCTACCTTACGCTGTGATTCGTTAACAGTTTGCATCATGAAGAATTGAAGAGAAAGGTGAGAATTCCTATTTCTGGTATCGGTGGACAATTTGGGAATCCTTTTCGGACATCTGTGGACAGGTATGCATAGGTGGACACCTTATGCCCACTCAAACTCTGGGCAGGTTATGGACGTTTGAGGGAATGTTGTTTCAGTTGAACAACTGGTTGGTTTGGGTGCGAGGATTGTCGTATAGTGTGTGGGTGAAGTAGTGTGGGTGCCGTAGAGTTGTGATTGTACCTTTGAAGACAGGAAGATGAAGATAAATGTAAGGCGTTGCTATTTTGGTACTATGAATATTTCGTCATAAAGTGGACCCATCATATATTGCGTACACTTGCAAGTTCCGTGACGTCATAGCTGGGCCGCCGTGAACGCCGTCTTTACTTTCACCAATTAAGTGACACTTTTTGTTCCGTGTCTGGAAACGTATCCCGTGACACGAAATATACCGACACTTTTGTCTATTTTCCAAATTATAAGACTCGAGTAATTTGTATTGTTATGCCGTCTCTTTACTTGTCGTATCGGTATCAAGGCCAGCCGTCCGTCAGCTGGTGTGTAAACAAAGTTTGACGACGGGCGAGGCGACGGAAGCGGTGAGATATTAATTATTGAAGTTATAATTTCTTATACAAAGTGCTTGGGAGTTGGGGATGACATCCATAGTTACTAAATGCTATATTTTCTATCGATTGGTGGGTTTAATGATTGTCGTAGTTATAGGGTTTAACTCGCGCCGTGCCAGTGCTCGACACCACCTTCGCCGTGACGGGGGGGGGGGGGGCGTTTTGACGCCACTCCCCTCTAACTCGGTTTCTATGGGACGTAGACAAAAACCGAAAACACCAATTGAAAGCTCGTCAAAATGCATTTTGAAACTATTTCAGGGATATTTTTTAATTATTATTTCTATATTATACAGGGATTAGGACTTCGCTCACAGGATATATGATAGTGAATGTGCAATAAGACATTCACTTTTCAAATTCGAAAAAAAAGTGGATTTTTCCCGAAAAAAAACAGTGTTTTTTTTTATTTTTAGGGTCAAAAACCCAAATTTTCGAAAATCTGAGATAGCCATTTTGAAGAGAATGTCATTTACTTTCTTTTTACGTTTTTTTGTTCTATCCATTTGCGTCAAGCTCGATTTTCTACGATTTGTCAAACATTTATCGTTTTTCCACCAAAATTGGCATGACATGACGTTATTAAAACGTTATTACCTCCGAGGGTACAACATCAATGTCACTGAAATTGAATGCGAAGACGTATAGTGTAATTGATGCGGCATAAAGTACTGAAACGTTCACGTTGATATCTATCATAGTTTTCAAGTTATTGAGAAAATCCGGGAGGAGCAGATTCTGCCCCCACCCCACTCCCCCTCCCATCGGGGCGTGGGTTAAGTGTCACCGGGCTGCTTGAGTTGCATCAGGTGCGCCGTTTCGTCTATCATTGAGAGAAAGGGACACATAAAAACTTCAAATTAAATCACTCGAGAGAAAAAAACGTTTTCATGAAGTTTTCTCCTAAGATCATTGTTTGTCACGTCCAGTGCAGGGAACGCGTGTTGGGGCATACTTGTATTGAATGCCCACCCCCCCCCCCATATTCCTGTGGGGGGAGGGCATTTGCCCCTGCTGCCCCCCACCCCCTGGATCCGCCAGTGGACCGGCTCAAGTGCAATTTTTCTATAAAACCGACACCCAGCCCAGACCGGCACAGCAGTACGCTGATGTACAGCAGTACGCTGATGTTACCCAGTCCAGCATGGAATTATAAAATAGTACATGAGGGCGGTATCATATTTTTCGCGGAATCGAGGTCTCCCTGTTTATTTTTTTTTACCCGAGGTGCGAAAGCGCCGCGGGAAAAAAATAAACAGAGGACCGAGATTCCGTGGAAAATATAGCGCTCGAGTGTTCTATTTATTTTACTATTTCCCGTTTTTAGATAAACTCGTTCTTTTAAAATATATATGCTTTATGGCATTTTTCCAGAATATTTGGGATTCGATATGGATTCAAACGTCAATGAAAGCATTGAGGAATGTATAAATATACGTCTGGCTTATGTCTGGTATCGCTGAAATACCCTAGCGCCGAAAAGTGATACCACATTGCTTCCCGTTGTAAATTTCAGCGGGCCGAGAGCCAGAAACACGTACTAATGTTCGAAACATACCCCGGCATATGGTAAATTTAGTTTTTTGTACTGGATAAAAGCGACGCATTTATATTTAAGCAAGTACATTAGCCCGCGCCGTGCTGGGGGGTGTTTAGACCCCCCCCCCCCCCATCAAGGTTTTTCGAGGATAGCGGAAAGGGCGGCGCGCAGTGCCGCTGTTTTTGGCACAGCTGTTTGGGCATCAATTACCCACATTATTTAAATTATTGACCTCTGGTCATCTCAGGTCAGGTCACCAAACCAGGTCACGTGACCCCACCTCCAAAAACGTTTGCTGTCGTACCAAAGTCGCAGTTCTTGGATGACCGGTTTCACACTTGCATGATTTAATAAGGTCATATATATATACAATTCGTTTGTCTTGGATTTTTATATCAGGGACCTAAGGTCGGGTTAATTTCGTGACCTCCCCATTATAAGTCATTGGGGGAAATATTCTAATTCTTCCTGTTCCGAGGATACGCAAGATAGCAGTCCAATTCCTCCTGGATCATGTTATCATAGACCATTCTTGATGTCCTAGGTGCAATTGCTGGTCAATGACCCCTATATGGTCAGCCTAGGTCATCCGAGGTCACCAACATTTTTGTGTCAATAACTCCGACATAATGAGGATAGAGAAGTGAAACCGCCCCTGTAGCTCAGTTGGGAGAGCGCCGGACTTCTGACCTCACCCGGTAGTGGCAGCCCGGGTTCGAGTCGCCTCGGCGCTCGCTATTTGCCCCTGACTGGGATGGCCTGTGGCCGGTGGCAGCGGCCGCGCTCAAGGTCAGGTGATGTCAGAGGGCGGGACGGACCTTGTCCAGGTATGTCGGGCCCGTACAACTTTCGCTTCTAAATTCTGCCGGACGCCAGGAATTGTTTGATCGGGTGGTGGGGTCAGGGCCTGCGCAACAAGCTATGCTTAGCGTGAGACCTGACCTCGGAAATCCATCCATTCAAAAGGTTCTTCTTCATCCATTCAGGAGGCATTGGTGGGCCCAAATGAACATTGGTAGGGCTTGGGCCCTACCAAGCCTATAGAAAACGACGTCCCTGTAATGGTGCCAGTTTCACTTCTCTATCTTGATTTTGTCGAGAGTTATTGGCAAAAAGATGTTAGTGACTTCGGATGCCCTCATCTGAACCTGTAAGGGTCATTGAACAAAATTTGCACCCGGAACTCCAAGAATGGCTTATTATAACATGATCCAGAAGGAATTGGGCTGATATAATTCGAATCCTCAGAATAGGAAGCATTTGATTATTTCCCAATTGACTGATAATGGGGACGTCACGAAATTGACCCGACCCTAGGTCACCGATATACAAAATTGGAGAAATACAACTGTAGAAACTATTGCCCTTTTGAACTTCTGTAAGTACGAAATCAATCGGGCAAAAACTGTGGCTGTGGTACCACCGGAAACATCCCTCCCGCTCCGAGTGTCCGCCCAGCCTCCCCGGTACAGAGGAGGGTCCCGTCGAGTCTCCCAGGCGCAGAGGAGGTTCCGTCCAGGCTCCCCGGTACAGAGGAGGGACCTTCCAGCCTGCCCGGCACAGAGGAGGGGCTGTCCAGTCTCTCCAGCATAGAGGAGGTTCCGGCCAGCCTCCGCGGTACAGAGGAGGGTCCGCCCAGCCTCCCCGGTAGAGAGGAGGGTCCGCCCAGTCTCTCCAGCACAGAGGAAGGTGGGTCCAGCCTCCCCGGTACAGAAAAAGGGTCCGTCCAGCCTCCCCGATACAGCGGAGGGTCCGTCTAGTCTCCCCGGTACAGAGGAGGGTTCATCCAGCCTCCCCGGTACAGAGGGGGGTCCATCCATCCTCTCCAGCACAGAGGAGGGTGAGTCCGTCCAGCCTCCCCGGCAGGGAGGAGGGTCCGTCCAGTCTCCCCGGCACAGAGGAGGGTCCGTCCAGCCACTCCGGCACATAGGAGTTTCCGTCTAGCCTCCTCGGTACGGAGAGGGTCCGTCCAACCTCCCCGGCAAAGAGAAGGGTGGGACCATCCTATCCGGCACATAGGAGGGTCCGTTCAGCCTCCCCGGCACAGAGGAGGGTCCGTCCAGCCTCTCCAGCACGGAGGACGGTGGGTCCAGCCTCCCCGGTACAGAGAAGAGTCCGTCCAGCCTCACCGGTACGGAAGGGGTCCGTCCAGTGTCCCCGGCACAGACGAGGGTCTGTCCAGCCTCCACGGTACAGAGGAGGGTCCTTCCAGCCTCCCCGGTACAGAATAGGGTCCGTCCAGCCTCTCCAGCACAGAGGAGGGTGGGTCCAGCCTCCGCGGTACCGAGGAGGGTCTGCTCAGTCTCCCCGGTACAGAGGAGGGTCCGTCCAGCCCCCCGGTACAGATGAAGGTCCGTCCAGTCTCCCCGGTACAGAGGAGGGCCGTCCAGCTTCCCCGGTACAGAGGAGGGTCCGTCCAGCCTCCCCGGTACAGAGTAGTGTCCTTCCAGCCTCCCCGGTACAGAGTAGGGTCCGTCCAGCCTCCCCGGTACAGAGTAGGGTCCGTCCAGCCTCCCGGTACAGAGGAGGGTCCGTCCAGTCTCCTCGGTACAGAGGAGGGTCCGTCCAGTCTCCTCGGTACAGAGGAGGGTCCGTCCAGCCTCCCCGGTACAGAGTAGGGTCCGTCCAGTCTCCTCGGTACAGAGTAGGGTCCGTCCAGTCTCCTCGGTACAGAGGAGGGTCCGTCCAGTCTCCTCGGTACAGAGGAGGGTCCGTCCAGCTCCGCCGTCCGAGGAGGGTCCGAGGATGGTCCGCCGGCCAGGCGGTTAGCGGTTTCGTTGCCGTCGAGGTCCGCGTGCTCGGTCACCCACTGTGGAGCGACTCCAATCCCGGCGGTTCTCGAGGACGGGCAGCAGCCACCACACCTCCGCGGCCAGGGCCGTCTTCCGACATGCTGGTCCCCGCTCTAGTTTCTGCAGACCGGATCTGGAGTCTCTCGGCTTCGCTCGTGAAACGCCCATCCAGGCCTCTAACTGAAAGTATTTTGCTTGATATGTGGTGACAATCCTTACCGGGGAGTTTTCATCGTGCGACAGAAATTGCCCTAGATTCGTCGTGAGCGACAAATCTCGCCATTTATAGACCTCTGTTTGTAGCGTTTCCCGATATTCTCGTAAACGGATGGACAATGCTGTAGGCAATTTGAATGACATCTACCGCATTCAAGAATCACAAATGTCTGGATATGATGCAGCTGACATCCTGTTAATTTGTGTTATGGTTTTCACTTAAAGCCCGCCATTGGCTAGGGTCTCAGCCGAACGCCATTGGCTGAGGGGGGGGGGGGCGTTTGTCGCCCCAACCCCCGCCCTGGTTATCTTCCGAACCAATGATCGTCGCGAGACGTGCAAGTCGTGTCAAATATTAGGTAAAATGTCAAAATTGAGGTATTTGGGTGTTTGGACCATACTTTCCATCCAAAGCCATAGATTGCGACTGTTATCGCACAAAATGCTCTCAAAGGTATAATGCATCTCCTGCATCAGCAAAAGTGCAATTGTAAGCAAAGGTCAAGCCTCAAGGTCAGGTCACATAAGGTCACAGGTCTACGAAAGCCATTTGACATATGTTGTATGGGCTTGTATGTTGTATATTACACGTATAATTCGATAGTTGCAGTCATTTTCATAATCTGACCCCATAGAATGGCCCTCAGGTCAAGGTCAGGTGAAGGTCACAGCAATGACCAAATTTGAAATTGATTAATATAAATAAAAAAGGAATGTTTCTCGACCTGCTTTGTCTCAGAAATACGGTGGTGGCATTTATTTGTATTTATCTGGTCACTAAAAGCAAAAAAACGTAACTTCAAAAAATGACGTCACTACCTATTTATACTTAGGGGCCATAAGTCAGTCAAAAATAAAGATTTTGCTTTGGAATTTGGTTTGGATATTTTCCATACTTGGTTCTCTAATATATCTTCCGGTTGTTTTAATATCTTTTAAAAAATGATTTTGTGGAAATTATTCCGAGAACAAAATATCTGTTTTCTATATCTTTGGGTCAAACCAAAAGTTTCGCAAATTCGAGATCGTCATTTCGAAGAAATTTTTTTCTTCTCCCTTTGACGCTTTTGTTTGCAATTTGCATAAAACTCGTTTTAAAAAAAAATCAAACATTTATCGTTTTCCCACCAAAAATGGAATGACATGTTGTCACTAAATCGTCATTATCTCCCAAAGTACAACATCAATTTGCTGAAATTTAGTGAGAAGATGTATAATTGATGTAGCATAAGGTACTGAAAGGTTGACGTCGATATCTATAACAGTTTTCAAGTTATTGAGAAAATCCGGGATAAGGAGGGGGCAGCCCCCCCCCCCAGCGGGGCGCAGGTTAATTGCCGCATGCTGGTGACACTGAATGGTGTTGACACCGCCGCGTTCGACCCGAGACCGGCCGTAGCAAAGTTCCTTTCGAGTGTCGGGTGAAGGACAGGCGGGATCGCGCGCCCAACAACGGCGTGTATACCGAGCGGGCTTCGTGCAGAAGTTCATCTGCAACGAGGGAAATGTGTGTAGACGCAATGGAGGGCCGTTCATTGAATACATAGAGCGAGAATAACCACATCGCGCGCCCAATCCCCGGGTTTGTATGCTGAGCGTGGCTTTGTGGAGAAGTTCCTTCGCAACGAGGGAAATTTGTAAAGACGCGGTGGAGTGACGATGATTGAATACATAGAGGCTAGAGCGAGAATAATTACCACATGTGTGAGATTATAAAATATCTTGTTAAGATGTACGTTTTTTCCAATATGCGTTCTATCGAATACTCGATTAACTATGGGGAGATCATAAAAACGACGAACTGCTGCTGTGGGCGTGAAATGACCATTTATGGTCGGCACGCTCGAAAACACAAATGATTTTCATGAAATATTTATGTCCATCCAAAGTTCCGGACAATGTAATTTCGGGACAATGTGAAAATGTCTGGTGTTAACCGAAGGTTGGTTTCACATGGATAACACTATTCTTTAGAATTGTGTTTCCTTGTGAAACAAACCTGAGCTGTTCTAAGCGGAAGTTTATGTAATGGGCCGTGATTGTTGTAGGTATGGGGGCTGGAAATTGAGAATGATTGATGAGCATGCAATGATGAGCTGCAATTAAATGATGAGTTGGTAGGTTGATAGCTTCAGGCGTGTATAGAAAAATCTGAATTTTAACGTAAATTCACAAATCTAGTAAATTCGCCCATAACATATTTTATGAATATTACTGCCCGTTGGAGCAATATCAATGGAATGTGGAAAAACTAGAGTAAGTGTGACTGTTCGTGGACAAGAACAGGTGAAATGAAATTAGGTCATCTCAAGCCTGCCCCCCAGTCAAATTTCCTTAGACGAGTCCCTGCATACGCCGGCTACAGTCGGCCTTCCAATATACCACCAGTCGTGCCAAGTAAGTAGCTGTTTTCACGAAGGATTATTGCGCTGAAAGGTTTCTGAAAGGTTTCTGAAAGATTCTGAAAGTTTTGAAAAACTACACAACTTTAACATGCGATTCTTGGCTAGAAATGTCCCTCATAATTTTGTAATATGTTGGTAAGAATAAAATATGTTGACAAAATTGCGGTTTGGTGGTAATAAGCAAGATAAGTATTGATAGCATCTTCCTGAAAGTTTCAGGAAGATTCGGAAAGTTTCAGGAAGATTCTATCAATATTTATCTTGCTTATTACCACCAAACCGCAATTTGTCAACATATTTTATTCTTACCAACATATTACACAATTATGAGGGACATTTCTAACAAAAAATCGGATGTTAAAGTTGTGTAGTTTTTCAAAACTTTCAGAATCTTTCAGAAACTTTTCAGCGCAATAATCCTTCGTGAAAACGGCTAGTTTCGCGCCTCACCGACGCTGCACCCTGATAAATACAGAGACATGACTGACACTGACATGCTCCTCACTGGAGAGTCGCCCGGCGTCTCCACGTGTCTGATATCACCACTGAGTCTACTCGCTATCGGCGCGGCTATGACCACGAGTCTGATATCACCACTGAGTCTACTCACTATCAATATATGTAAAATTATTGACCTCGGGTCATCTCAGGTCAGGTCACCAAACCAGGTCACGTGACCCCACCTCCAAAAACGTTTGCTGTCTTACCAAAGTCGCAGTTCTTGGATGACCGGTTTCACACTTGCATGATTTCATAAGGTCATATATATCTACAATTCGTTTGTCTTGGATTTTGATATCAGTGACCTAAGGTCGGGTTAATTTCCTGACCTCCCCATTATATGTCATTGGTGGAAATATTCGAATTCTTCCTGTTCCGAGGATACACAAGATAGCAGTCCAATTCCTTCTGGATCATGTTATTATAGACCATTCTTGATGTCCTAGGTGCAATTGTTGGTCAGTGCCCCCTATATGGTCAGCCTAGGTCATCCGAGGTCACCAACATTTTTGTGTCAATAACTCCGACATAATGAGGATAGAGAAGTGAAACCGCCCTTGTAGCTCAGTTGGGAGAGCGCCGGACTTCTGACCTCACCCGGTAGTGGCAGCCCGGGTTCGAGTCGCTTCGGCGCTCGCTATTTGCCCCTGACTGGGATGGCCTGTGGCCGGTGGCAGCGGCCGCGCTCAAGGTCAGGTGATGTCAGAGGGCGGGGCGGACCGTGTCCAGAGCGCTACTCGGACGCACGCTAGCGGCCGCTAGTAGCGCTAGTAGCGCTTTCGTTCTCCATGGCAACCAGACGTCAGCCAATGAAAAGCCAGAAAGGGAATACGTCACGATAGGAACCGTGGAGCCTGCGGAGAGGCTATTTCTGCTAGTGGAAAATCGCAGAAGCGGCGAAAGCGCTAGTGGATGTGTTTCAATAGTGGCGCATGAGACAAATAAAACTGAAATGAAAACAAATAGATGTGGTATGCCCCTGAAGCAGAGTCTGGAAGTGCTTCTGTGAGTTTTTTTCCTGCTACGTCTGTTTCCGTGACGTAATTGTGACGTCAGCTAGCGAAAAGCGCTGGTAGCGTGTGCCGAACAGCGCTCAGGTATGTCGGGCCCGTACAACTTACGCTTCTAAATTCTGCCGGACGCCAGGAATGGTTTGATCGGGTGGTGGGGTCAGAGCCTGCGCAACAAGCTATGCTTAGCGTGAGTGAGACCTGACCTCGGAAATCCATCCATTCAAAAGGTTCTTCTTCATCCATTCAGGAGGCATTGGTGGGGCCCAAATGAACATTGGTAGGGCTTGGGCCCTACCAAGCCTATAGAATACGACGCCCCTGTAATGGTGCCAGTTTCACTTCTCTATCTTGATTTTGTCGAGAGTTATTGGCAAAAAGGTGTTGGTGACTTCGGATGACCTCATCTGAACCTGTAAGGGTCATTGAACAAAATTTGCACCTGGAACTTCAAGAATGGCCTATTATAACATGATCCAGAAGGAATTGGGCTGATATAATTCGTATCCTCAGAATAGGAAGCATTTTATTATTTCCCAATTGACTGATAATAGGGACGTCACGAAATTGACCTGACCCTAGGTCACCGATATACAAAATTGGAGATATACAACTGTAGGAACTATTGCCCTTTTGAACTCCTGTAAGTACGAAATCAATCGGGCAAAAACTGTGGCTGTGGTACCACCGGAAACATCCCCCCCCCCCCCACTCCGAGTGTCCGTCCAGCCTCCCCGGTACAGAGGAGGGTCCCGTCGAGTCTCCCAGGCGCAGAAGAGGTTCCGTCCAGGCTCCCCCGGTACAAAGGAGGGACCTTCCAGCCTGCCCGGCACAGAGGAGGGTCTGTCCAGTCTCTCCAGCATAGAGGAGGTTCCGTCCAGCCTCCGCGGTACAGAGGAGGGTCCGGCCAGCATCCCCGGTAGAGAGGAGGGTCCGTCCAGTCTCTCCAGCACAGAGGAAGGTGGGTCCAGCCTCCCCGGTACAGAAAAAGGGTCCGTCCAGCCTCCCCGATACAGCGGAGGGTTCGTCTAGTCTCCCCGGTACAGAGGAGGGTTCATCCAGCCTCTCCGGTACAGAGGGGGGTCCGTCCAGCCTCTCCAGCACAGAAGAGGGTGAGTCCGTCCAGCCTCCCCGGCAGGGAGGAGGGTCCGTCCAGTCTCCCCGGTACAGAGGAGGGTCCTTCCAGCCACTCCGGCACATAGGAGTTTCCGTCCAGCCTCCCCGGTACGGAGAGGGTCCGTCCAACCTCCCCGGCAAAGAGAAGGGTGGGACCATCCTATCCGGCACATAGGAGGGTCCGTTCAGCCTCCCCGGCACAAAGGAGGGTCCGTCCAGCCTCTCCAGCACAGAGGACGGTGGGTCCAGCCTCCCCGGTACAGAGAAGAGTCCGTCCAGCCTCACCGGTACGGAGGGGGTCCGTCCAGTGCCCCCGGCACAGAGGAGGGTCTGTCCAGCCTCCCCGGTGCAGAGGAGGTTCCGTCCAGCCTCCACGGTACAGAGGAGGGTCCTTCCAGCCTCCCCGGTACAGAATAGGGTCCGTCCAGCCTCTTCAGCACAGAGGAGGGTGGGTCCAGCCTCCGTGGTACCGAGGAGGGTCTGCTCAGTCTCACCGGTACAGAGGAGGGTCCGTCCAGCCCCCCCCCCCCGTACAGATGAGGGTCCTTCCAGTCTCCCCGGTACAGAGGAGGGTCCGTCCAGCCTCCCCGGTACAGAGGAGGGTCCGTCCAGCCTCCCCGGTACAGAGTAGGGTCCGCCCAGCCTCCCCGGTACAGAAGAGGGTCCGTCCAGCTCCGCCGTCCGAGGAGGGTCCGAGGATGGTCCGCCGGCCAGGCGGTCAGCGGTTTCGTTGCCGTCGAGGTCCGCGTGCTCGGTCACCCACTGTGGAGCGACTCCAATCCCGGCGGTTCTCGAGGACGGGCAGCAGCCACCACACCTCCGCGGCCAGGGCCGTCTTCTGACATGCTGGTCCCCACTCTAGTTTCTGCAGACCGGATCTGGAGTCGGTCAGGTGGCGGATTGATAAGACACGGCCCAGCTCCTCGCCCGGGAGGTCGACCACCAACTCCAGGTCCTCCCGCATCGTAACCAGCTCGCCTCGCAAACTTACCCCCCCCCCCCCCCCCCCGGCGGGGCTCCTCGCGGTTTAGGCAGTTGAGGTGGATCAGCACGCTGGCTCCCCGCAGAGCGCACTGGACGAGGCAAAGCCTTGTGCTTCAATATGCTCTTTGTGCTTCAATATCACGCCAGACCGTGTTGTCCTGACCCTATCCTTGACCCGTGCTCTCCCACAGGAACGTCGTCAATGGCTAATGAAAGGCGGCAGCAGGACGACCTCACCTGTGGACGCGACTAGGTCACCTAAGTCCTACACCCTAGTCTGTCTTTCAAGTCTGTCGCTGTCACCCAAGTCCTACACCTTGATGACCAACAACTAGAGTGGGTGCCAACCACATAGTATTGGGTGGACAACTCAATGTGTTTGTGACTATAACGACGGAAATTTGTCACGACGGCAAATTCGTCGATGGACGATTATTTATGATTTTGACTGTGTTACCTGCAATAGCTTGATCTAATACATGCGTTATCGATGACGGAAATATGAATGGCATTGTCATATCGACATTACTTGTCTGAAAAAACTTCTACCTTAGCAGGGTGTGTACTTTGCAAATTTTATACTTTGTGCTCACTTTGAAGTGTTGTGAGCCGTACTGAACGATATAAAGTGATTATTAAAACTTCGCTCAATATCAAAGATGTTTATCTAACGAATCTGCCTGTGAACGGTAAATGTGACTGTGCTGTAACATGTGACTTATATGCTTTCAGAGCTCATAGATCACCTTGAGTGATTCCGATGACGGCGACCTGGTAGCGGCAAATGGACCTGACAGCGGCAGGCGGACCTGGCAGTGACAGGCTGACCAGGCAGCGGCAGGCGGACCTGGCAGCAACAGGCGGACCTGGCAGCGACAGGTGGACCTGGTAGCGGCAGGCGGACATGGCAGTGGCAGGCAGACCTGGCAGCGGCAGGCGGACCTGGCAGCGGCAGGCGGACCTGGCAGCGACAGGCGGACATGGCAGCGGCAGCAGACCTGGCAGCGGAAGGTAGACCTGACAGCGGTGGCTGTGACCTTGTAGCGCTGGGTGCGACCTGGCAGCGGTGGATGCGACCTTGTAGCGCCGGGTACGTCCTAGCAGCGGTGGCAGCAATCTGGCAGCGGCGGCTGCGACCTGGCAGCGGTAGCTGTGACCTGGCAGCGGTAGCTGCAACCTTGTAGCGCCGGTGCTACCTGGCAACGGTGGATGCGACCTTGTAGCGCCGGGTGCGACATGGCAGCGGTGAATGCGACCTGGTGGCGGTAGCTGCCACCTTGTAGCGCCAAGTGCGACATGGCAGCGGTGGCTGCGACCTGGCAGCGGTGGTTGCGACCTGGCAGCGGTGGTTGCGACCTGGCAGCGGTGGTTGCGACCTGGCAGCGGTAGCTGTGACCTTGTAACGCCGGGTGCAACATGGCAGCGGTAGCTGTGATCTGACCTCTCACTCGCAGACAGTGAATATACGTTTAATGCATTATATCGTGAGTGTGCACTGTCTGCAGTGATGTTCCTTCGGACATATCTCGTGACTTTCACCCAGGTCCTCACCTCGACAATCAACAACTAGAGTTTGTGGCTAGCCACCTTGAGCTCCCCGCCCTACCCTTCTCTGTTTACCTTGACCTGTGCTGCCTTCCCTGCCCTGCCTGCCTTACCCAGCACTACCTTACCCTGCCCTGGCCCGCTTGGTCTGCCCAACCTGAAGGGTAGGGTGCGGGTAGGTTGAAATCCGACAGAAATCCGACATGTATGATAGATCTGACAAGATCCTACAAGAAACACCGCAAGATTGTGATGTGTTTTAACGTTGCGTGTAGGACTAGGACTATGTAGGATACTTTTGCGATTATGTGCAAGCCATCCTGCAGGATCATGTAGGACCATCCATCACAAATTCGTGTACGAAAAGCGTATCAGAATCTTGCAGAAACGTGCAGGGTAAAAAAAAATCCTGCAGGACGTAGGATTTTTTTTTACTTGCAGGAAAAATAAAAATGTTAAGGCATTCGTTAGATTCAGATCGTTAATACTTTTCGATCGGCGCATGCTGCGTCCAAATAAAACATTGGTTTGGAATTGATACGCTTTTCCTAATTTTACCACTTGATATTTTTTACTCTTCAATATTTAGAAGACTCGAGAGTTTGCTGCCCCGGCCGGTCAATAATCCCGGGCCGCCGCCCCGTAATGCAAATAAAGGTGCATTCTTACTTGTGGATGGCTAAGCACAAATTATTTTCGGGAGATAGCTTAACCCCCTATCTTGTGAAATTATTACCCAGTCTACCCTTGAATTATTAGCCCGTTAACCCATTGTCATTTTTTTCGGGAGGTAACTTGACCCGCTAACCCGTTTACCCGGTAATCCAGGAGACAACTCAGAACTTAGAAACAGGTTTATTCCGACCCATTAAAAATCAGGTGCCCTGGCCCCTATTAAGGGGACATTGCCACCTTTCTGAAAGTTGTCAAATATACGCCGGTTGTACCCGAAAATAGGAAGTAAGTGCTGCTGAAAAAGATGGTGATATGTTTTTTCGCGAAAAAGACACTTAACTTGATAAAAATTAAGTTGTTTAAATTTGGGATGATGACGTCATATTGAGCTCTAGAGAGCTATATAGAAATCCTTTACGCTGCCAAAATATGGCACATTTTTTCTAGACAATTCTGGCGCTTTGAATACAAAACCAACCATTGAACGTATGCTTCTTCGTACACCACCGTCAAACTAGGAGCAGATTTATTCCAAATGTAGTTTGATATTTGAGGCTTCTCGATTTCGCTGCAAATTGATACACTGACCATATCCGATACGCTGATCACGAATCCAATGTTTTTGATCTGGGATTGTTTCGTACCTTACGAAATACGGACGGTCATACATACATACGAACAGGGACGTCGGAACTATGTTCAAGTTGGGGGGGGGGGGGGCGGAGGCATTCTGAAGTCGATTCTTGCCATGCAACGCCCATAGGCGTAATGGTTAAATCAAAAATGTTGGGGGGGGGGCTGCCCCTCCCCCCCCCCCCCTGTTCCTACGCCTATGCATACGTAGGTCTGCCGGGTATCTCGATTTCGCTGAAAATTGTTCCACAAACCATATCCGATGCGCTGATCACGAATCCAATGTTTTTGGTCTTGGATTTTCGTATCTTACGAAATACGGACGGTCATACATACGAAGGCCCGCCGTGTATCTCGATTTCGCTGAAAATTTGTGTACAGAGTACAGACCATACAGCATACTTAGGACACTGATCACGAAATCTTCCGTTTGATATTCCGATTTGTATTCTTGATGATTTTATTTCGCAGACAGTGTAATGCTTTCTACATTTATTTTCGCATCGCAGTGCAGGGAACAGTTAACAGTATCATACACGACATTGTGCCCACCCTTGACTAGCCAGATGCAACAACCTGATCAACTATTATCAAACCGAAATGTGCTTCCTTCACGAATAATGCGACAAAATGCATCCTTTGGTTACCAAAACCACACGACAGTGTCCCTATTCAGCCTTTACCGAGCAAAATAAAAAAGGTACCGTACAACACAGCCATCCAGATTATTTAAATGAGAACGATCTGCTTCAGGCAAAAACGCAGGTGAAGGGAAGGGAAATAGGCCGGCCGGAAGCGGGCGGCCACCTTGCTGCGCTCGGTCAGCTGGCCAGCCCTGCCTGCCTCCTTCGAGGGACGCTTGGCCGCTGAGCTCGGCTCCGACTCGGACTGGGGCAGACGCTTCTTTACCGCCTGTGGGTAGAGAGGGGCGGTCAACTCAAGGGGGGGGGGAGCTCAGGTCATGGCATGACCACACCAACATACAGTACAACAACCAGTGTACAACAACCAGGGTCAGACACAGCAGCAGGTCACATGGGATCAGACACAGCGGCAGGTCACACGGGTCAGACACAGCAACAGGTCAAACGGGTCAGACACAGCAGCAGGTCACACAGGTCAGACACAGCAGCAGGTCACATGGGTCAGACACAACAGCAGGTCACACAGGTCAGACACAGCGGCAGGTCACACAGGTCAGACACAGTGGCAGGTCACATGGGGTCAGACACAGCAGCAGGTCACACAGGGTCAGACACAGTGGCAGGTCACACGGGGTCAGACACAGTGGCAGGTCACACAGGGTCAGACACAGTGACAGGTCACATGGGGTCAGACACAGTGGCAGGTCACACAGGGTCAGACACAGTGGCAGGTCACACGGGGTCAGACACAGTGGCAGGTCACACAGGGTCAGACACAGTGGCAGGTCACATGGGGTAAGACACAGGGTAAAACACTTTCTGTCAGTGCACCATCTTATGTACAGTATGACGTCACAGCATCATATGGTAACATCAGAAAAACAGAGGCATTGTGCACCAGGGCAGCATTTCCATATTTCTTCTGACGAAGCCGTTATTATTATAAATAGGTTAGATTAGGTTAGGTTGCATTAATACATCGGACAACTTATTTACGCTTTAGGGTTAGGTTTTGTCTACAAGATGGTCTGGGGGTCTGGGGTACAACAGCTCCCAGTAGGGCTGCAGCGCAGTGAGCGGATTGTTCTAAACGTTGGTCCCTGTAACCGTAATTGCTGTAAAGGTTAGGTCAGGTTTGATTATGTTATTATAATTGCTTCCTGACACACCCTGGTTAGGTTTAATGCCTTTGTCAGAAGAAATATGGAATTTTTGCTGTGGTGCACATTGCAGCTGCTTTTCTGATGTTACCATATGCTGCCATACTGTGAATGGAATTACACGGCGCACTGACAGGTACCTACCTGAGTCGAATATTACCTACCTGTATCACTTTTGGTCAAATAATCTTACATTTCCATAATTTATAATTTTGCTCACTGAACAATGAACATCATCACTAGCAAACATATTGATAGAACACCACTGGCGGATACAGTTGCAGTGGAATACCAGTGGGCATAGCCCCTGCCAAATGTGAACAAAATGCAGAAAATTGGCATGTTTCAACATTTCATATACAATAAAAGCAACTTTTATTTGGTGAAATGTGTTTTGAAATCCTCCTTAGGGTAACGTAAAAGTACAATTTCCTCTTTCAATTTTGTAATGTGTCAAAACCTTCTTTTCAATCTTAAAATAATGGCACGTGGCACATTTTCCCACTTATTTTTTTTTACAAAAGAATCCGTCATAGGCGTCTGATTACCCAAATATTTGTATCCTAATGCTAAACAAATTGCCTTTTGTCTGGCTTATGCTCTTGTGATATTTGAAACGATAATCACAGCATAATTAGTGAATACGTTGATAGGAAAATAGGAACCTGTTGGGCCGTTAGCTGTTGGTAAATGAAATAGCATGACGACTCACCTGTACACCGTAGTATAAATCTTTGATTCGCCACACTCAACACAGGGTATTCGAGGCATACCTGATTGCTCTTAAATTGAAATTATTGACTTAAAAAGATTCAAACTGGTCAAATGTTGATGGCACGGCGTAACACATCAATCAACAATCAAACATCACGATTCACGATCATAGAAAATCAAGGTTGCATTCCAAACAAGTACACCCGGCCATAACGAGAGCTGACGTCATCGGTACAAAACTCCATATAAGGGTGGGCCTTACTAAGGCCCAAATTTTAAAATCACAATTTAATTTCTCTTAGACCAGATATCTGTGTTTGTTTTCAATGTTACCCCCCTAAGTTTCGCTCTAAGGCCACTAACTTAGCTATCTCAACTCAAAACTAGTGTTAAGGTGGGAATGTCCCTTTAACCCGCACCGTACCGGGATCGGGATTTCCCGCACAGTGCCAGGGGGTGGGGTGAACTCCCCTTCTAACTCGACTCCTACGGGGAGTAAGCGGAATCCAAAATCACCATTCGATAGCTCGTCAAAATTATGTCGAAACCATCAGCCATTTTTGTTGTCAGGCTCATCAAAGGTCAAATTTTCCAACTTAAGGATTTTGCTTCAGAAACCCCCAAATATCTCAGGAACTTATGATACATAGGAACAAACGAGAAAAAAAGTTGAAAGCTCTTGAAAAATGCAATCGCTAGGGTGTCCTCAAATTTAAGCTCAGGTCAATAGTTAAGTCTCCAGAGACCAGAGGTCATTAAAGGTCAAAAAGGTTATTATTGGCAAAACAGTTTTTCGTTAATAACTTTGTATGTAATCAATATAGAGAAATAATGCTAACGGCATCGTATTTATCTCGTCAAGGCGCTTCAAATCATACAAATGACAAGTGGTTTATATCAAATGCAAAGCTTCACCTCATGTCAAGGTCATACAAGGCCATATGCCAGTCCAGGTAAATCACAGTGCACATATCCGGAAGCGGCTTGACGAGAGTAACACAGTAGTAGCGGTCTCACGCAGAGTTCGCCATGGGCCGGGCTGGCCCTATGGGCCATGGGCCGGGCCTGGGCTGGGCCTCAACTTTAACCCTCGCCAGTGCAGAGGGGGGGGTGGATGCCCCCCCCCCCCCTCCCCCCTCGTTTTTTTTCGGCAATAACTCGCGTAAATATCAACCGATTACGATGAAACTTTCAGTACCCTACTTGTGAATAATTTGACAAATATTCAGAGAAAAAAAATCAGTTGTAGGTCGCATGACCCGTGACCTTTGACCTGTTTATCAAGGTCATGTCAGGCGCAACTGGCGTCCGTAGTATTGATCTTTGTAACTTATGCAGTTTCATAGTGTTTGTTGTTCAGGAGCATATGCACAGGTGTTTCCAGGTAACAGTTGTGGTTTCCCTTGAGATTGTGACCTCGATTGACCTTTTCAGATGTCAACCGAGGTCACTGACCTCCGATGACCTGATATTACTTTTTTGGCTTCTGGCAGTTTCTAGGACATTTTGTGACGCTGATTTCAAATATGGGATCCAATTTACATAATTATATGTTCTACTGGGGTCATGCGCCTCCACAGGTCAACCGAGGTCACTGATCTCAAATGACCTGACATGACCTGTCATGACCTTTTTGGAATTTGGCAGTTTATAGGACATTTTGTGGCGCTGATTTCAAATTTGGCACCCATTTAGCATAATGAAACGCTCATTCGCGATTCTAGCTCGATTAAATTCAATTTACACGCATTTACAATTGTGTTGAATTTTGGGTCATTGACATGACCTCAGAGGTCACCCAATGACCTAGGACCTTACAATCGGGTATCACTGGCTTTCTCTCGTGACAAGCAACACGCTCGTTTTTTGTTATCGAAACTCTAGCTCATTTAGGGGCGAAACGCTAGGGGGGGGTACCAACCCAACTGCACGGTCACGCACTGATCGTACGCTGCATGGGCGAGGGTTAAGGAAATCACCGGGCTCTGGACGGGCCTGGGCGGATCATTTTGAAGTAATGCGGGCAAGCTCAGGTCAGCTTAAAAATATTTGAGCCAGCAGTTCACTTACACAGCAACACACTGTTGCTGTGGCTGTGGTTTTTTTTTGGTTAGCATAGTTGGTTCATTGTTTCACATTTATAGTATACAAGTAAATATGCTAGGATAATTATTGCAAATTTTGTGAAAATAATGATATGCTTAATCTGAACGGGCCGGAGGGCCTGGGCCTCAATATTATTAATTTGACCGGGCCTGGTCCGGGCCTGGGCTTGGTGTGCAAGGGCCTGAGCCGGGCCGGGCTGGGGGTTGGTGGGCCCGTGGCGAACACTGGTTTCACATATGTAGCTATCTGTATTCGATCGAGTCTCGGATATGAAAGTACTTGGCGTTCAGCTAGATGGGACGTTGAACATGCAGAAACATATAAGTAGAGTGGTGCAACGCTGCTACAGTACGCTTATCACCATCTCAAAGATCCGTGCTATGCTGACAAAGAGAACCGTCATACGTCTGATAGAGTCTCTGGTCTTCTCTCAGATAGCATATTGTCTCCCAGCCTGGGTGCCGCCCACACAAATCAGCGAAACCGTATTCAAAAAGTTATAAATTTTGCCGTGAGAATAGTCTTCAGAAAGAAAAAGTCGGACCATATAAGTGAACATCGCAAAAAATTGGGATGGATGGATTTCGAGACGCTGACAAAATACAGAGACAGCATGTGCATGTATCAGCTCCTGAACCATCCTGATGCACCAGAGGGTCCAAAAAGGCACATACAGTTCAAGTCTGACATCAGCACTCGCAGCACACGAGCAACATCACACGGCAGACTACAAACTACCCGGTGCAGACTGAGCGTGACGAAAGCGATGTTTCCAACGAGGGCAGTGGACACATGGGAGGCGCTCCCCATGACTGTGAAAAGGTGTGTCACCAAAGCTTCGTTCAGAAAGCATATTCAATCAGTGTATATTTAGTTAGGTGAGATAGGAACTGGGCTTGATGTAAACAATGATCGTGGCGTACTGTTGGTATTATGATTTATTTACATGTTTTTTACCACAAGGGTTTGTCGCTGTATGTCTATCTGTTTATTTCTGTATTTTAGAGTTGAACTTTTAGGCATTCAACTTATGATTTTATCGTGTGCATCGTGTATATGTTTGTACCTGACGCAACAGCTTAAAAGCCAACGCTGTTGGATGCTGTTGAGATTCGAGAAAATAAATAAATAAATAAAAGATCAAAAGTTATTGATAAAAACGTTGGTGACCCCAGACCTTGTAAGGGTCACACTCACAGCAAAAATTGTACTTGGGTCATCAATAATGAGCTATAATCACATGATCCTGACCGAATTGACCTGATCTGATGCGTATTCTCTGAATAGGAAACATTTGCAATTTTTCCCATTGGCATAATGGGGAGGTCACGTGATCGACCTGACATTATGTCACCGTTATAGAAAATATGAGAGATACGAATTTTAGGTAGGTACCTATGGCATAATTAAATATTATAAGTTTAAAACCGCTACCGGCCAAAAACTGTGGCTGTGGTACGAGAGTAAACTTGTTTTGAGGTTGAGTCACCCGACCTGATTATGAAGTCTCCTTCAGTGGCGGCGGATATAGGGGGGGGGGAAGCTGACCCCCCACTCAAGAAGTTGGGGGAGGAAACATATGATTTTGCCCCCCCCCCCCCTAATACATTTGTAGGAGGGTCCCTCCAAGAAGTTGGTTCGATTTTCTTATTTTTTTTACCGAAACAATGACCCATGGCCCCGATGTGCCCCCAGCCAGCCTGAGGGGCCTTCTAAGGCCGATAGAAGGCCCTCAGTCGGCCTGAGGGGGACCCTCGGTAGGCCTCAGGGGGCACTCAGAAGGCCTGCGACTTCAACATGGGCCTGCCCGACGTTTTTTGGCGACCATTTAGGGGCCTGCAAAATATAGTGGCCTAAATCCGAGGAGATACCATTTCGCGACATTCTTTGTTTGTTTGTTGTTGTTGTTGGGGGGGGGGGGCATTTGGCCGTGCGTCCTTTGGCCGAGGGGGGCCCCTGTGTTTATTTGCCCCCCATTCGAAAATACGATCCGCCGCCAATGGTCTCCTTAGTCTATTTTGGTTCGGGAATCAACTAATGGACAGGATCCAGGGGATTCATGGACATTATCCCTATTCCCTGCGGAGACAGATTCTGCCCCCCCCCCCCCCCCCCGGTGGTTTTTCACTTGCCGTTTCGAAACCGTTAGGCCTAGCGTCTTGAAACTTTGTGAATTTTCCCAAAATGAGATGTCACATATCGTGTCAAAATTTTAAAAAATCGGTCTAACAGAGGCGGTGCCAGGCTCCTGTTTTGGGGAGGGTGTTACGAATGCGGTTGTGAGGCGCATTCTTCCTTCATTGTTTGCGGTGCAATAAATGCGTCAGAAACATTTACAATGCAATATGCATCATACATAATGGGATTGTACATACTTTTGGGCAGAGGCGCACTCAGGTACAAAAATGGGAGGCGATACCCGCCCTCAAATTAGGTCCAACCTCAAATTAGTAAGATGATAAAAAGCGTTACGCGCATAGTGCCCCCCCCCCCCACCCCCGACGTTGTTTTCCTGGATTCACCTATGCGCAATATTTTATATTTAACAAATTACAGCAAATAATTCCCAATGTGACGTTTGTGTCGTCCCAAACAATGACGAACAGCACATATTTGTTATCAGACAATCCCCCCATTTTACATCTCCTGAATACGCCTATGATTTTGCATTGTGGTACTAGTCTTTTAATATTGAAGACCAGTACATTTGAAGCTCAATAACGTTTGGAGCATGAAAATCGATGAAACCACATCACCTCAATGACCCTGAAAAAAACACCCAAAATTTTCATATTTTTGCCCCTCACTCCCCCCCCCCCCATTTACAAAAAAAAATGGGACCAAAGGGTAGATATCCGCTTTTAGATCCGCTGATCTTGCCATGACGAATCGAATAGCGTTTTTTCCATAGAAATCTACCGAGCGGTTCTCGAGATTTCGGGGGGGGGGGCAGAATCTGCCTCCCCCGCAGGTTAACGTAATTCTGGCCGGAATAGGGTTAATGTCCATGAATCCCCTGGGCCTTGGGGTCCATAAAATTCAGGAACCAAGTCGAAATTGTCAACAACAAAAAATACAGCATTACGAACACGGTAAGACCTGATTGCCGTTTGAGTCGGCCATACACCAATATACATGCACAAGGACCCAATTTGTGGATCAAGCACAAGCGCCCAATTTGTCCACGAATTGGGCGCTTGTGCTTGATCTGTGTCCATGGAATAATCTGCAAATCTTCTATTGTATTTGAATAATTTTTTGCATTTTGCAACCATCAGAGTGTGGGCCAGACTTGTCTTGACTTGTCGTAGTAATATGTAACAGATCCCGTTAGGTGGTGATGAGCTATGTGGGAAAGCGTTTACGTCCACGAAATAACAAGGAACTCTCATATGTCCACACAAACCAATATTACCAACATGGGTGATCTGACAGACGCCAAAAGAGTGATTTTTGAGGAAGGAAGTTAATATTTGCCAATCAATACAAAATCAAGCCGACTCTTTGCAACTTCAGGTGTGGTGAAACGGACTTAATCTTATTGTAGCATATACGTCTAGCGTTAAAACGATAGATATTGTCTGAACTGCTTAAACTTCCACCATTTTATGCGCTCAAAACAAATCAAAGTGGGCATGGGGCAAGTTCTATCGTTTTTGAAGGGGAGGTTGTAACGTTAGGTTAATATGACATAATTAACGAACATTAATTAATACCGTGGAATATCTAGTAAACATATAATATGGTGTTTAAATATGCTATACTAGGGAATATAATTGATATATAATACAGAGACCAATAAAAAGTTTGTCAATATGAGTACGCTTTTGTCATTAATTGTATACGTTCCAGGGGGTAGATGCAATCTGCCCCGGTAACGGGGTTAAATGCATCACTTGCAGAGCTGTCTTCAGATTGTCGCTGTACCTATTTATACTTCGTTAGAGTACAAATGAATATGCATTTTGGTGGGTAAAAGCCACACTTTTCCTACAGAAGTGTCCGGTTTCAAATATATTCCACGAGTCGACGGCTAGGCATCCAGCCCCGGTCTCCCCTACTATCGATTGACGGCATACAAAACCACAAAATATATTTAATAAACAACAAGTTATGATAGATTTATTTTATAAACGGAGGAATGTAAAATGCATTCCTATGATGCTTTAACACGCGCACCGCCGGGGTCCACGCTAACTTCGAACCCACGGGGAGGACGGATACCCGAGCCTTCCAAGATCTCGAGAACCAAGGAACGTAGCGACAAGCGAAAACAAACAAAAAACGTTAGATAGCTCGAGACAAGCTCCCTCGAAAGTACTTAGACCATTTTAGGTCGAGTCAATATTGAGGTCACCAGTTTTAGTTTTAGTACCAAGTTCAGAAAATTGGAAATGGCAGGATCGCGCATCGCTATTCCTGACATTCTGTCAGTATCGGAGCACACTGGTGTACTGGACTTCCATGTCTTGTGTCGGCAAGTATTTATTGAAGGTTTTCACCGGCTGAAGTAGATAGAACAGCCATATCATTGATCATTGCCTGATAATCGCCAAGATATTCGATATATAACGCTGGGTGGCTAAATCGCTAGCCGATTCCGGCCATAATGACGACTAGTGATGGACTAATTGCAACGCTGTATGCGAATATGTACTAAAACAAAATTGTGGTCCTCGCTTGTTGCCTTGCTGGGCTTGAGTAAGCTTTACACATGGTCCCCTCATGTCATGGTTCACCGGCGTGTCTTACACTCCGGTACTCGGATATCGGTCATGTCCTCGTTCTTTGAAATGTTGGTTACACAGGCGCAAAACAACATTCCCCAAATTTGAACAGACAATCGTTGTTGAGAAACATTTCAGTACAAAGCCACTCAATTTTGATTTCCTGCGATGACTCCTTCATGGGGTCCCCATAAGTCATGCTGGGGCAGAGTCCTCAGTTGTCATGGCTTGCAGGTAGTAAGTAGTGTGTGTGTGTGTGTGTGTGTGCGTGTGTGTGTGTGTGTGTGTGTGTGTGTGTGTGTGTGTGTGTGTGTGTGTGTGTGTGTGTGTGTGTGTGTGTGTGTGTGTGTGTGTGTGTGTGTGTGTGTGTGTGTGTGTGTGTGTGTGTATGTGTGTGTGTCCACGTCAGCCGAGGAGCGAATGCGAATCGCTAGCTCTCTCAAATGTGGCGTTTGGTTGGGACATTCCTCAAGTTTAGCGCAGTGAGAATAAGGAGCATCAGATCGTGACCAGCTGCATTAAATCCAGTAAAACATGGTCGAGAGTTGAAGCGATGTCCTAGCAGTTTTATTCCGTTTTTTCTTGTTAAGAGAAATGCGACAAATATGTTACCATTTTATCAGACGCATGCCATGAAAACAAGCGACACACGAATTTCGGGAGTTGGCATACAAATGGCGTATTCAAAATAGAAAGATAGTGATGCTGCACCCGTACTGAGCTCCTGCTTCCCTCTCCATGTCAACGCAAGGTCTCCGGAGTCGGTCGCAGGTCATGTCAGGTATCAGGTCAGAGGTCACAGAAGCCACAGGTCAGGTCAGCAGTGAACGCGCTGCCAGTTGACCAGCAGCGCGGTGCCCACGTTGTACGTGCCCATGAAGAAGTCGGCCAGCACAATGTTCCCCTTGTCCCACCAGTCGTAGCTCACCATCCGGGAGACGTTCCTGTTGACTAGATCTGCCATCTGTCGCAGCGATTCGAGTCGGTCGAATATGACGTCTTCCGTGTGCGGAGTCATTTCTCCAGAGAGTGCCCACGGCTGGTCCCGCGGTACCGCTTCCATTGCTCGCTCTAGGGTCGCGTACAGAGTCTCGGGCGTGTTGTCGTCGTGCCACGAACTGGGAACACGAGGCCACAAATAGTCGTGCCCTGCGGAATCCCTGTCCCAGCTGAGGATCAGTCGCTGATCGGCGGCCCAGAGGTCGGACAGCAGCACGTGGTGATGTTCATCTGACGGCATGGGCACCAACCAGCGCTCAACATGAGGCACGACGACGTCCAGCAGCTCTGCATAGGCCTCCGGGTGAGTATCAAACGCACATTCGAAACCGCCAATTTCGAAGATGACGATCTCGTTGGAGACTTCCATCATGGTGACTATGTCGTCGGTGGCGACGTGGAACGGCCGGAACGGGACGACGCCGTGGCTCACCCAGAATCGCTCGGCGGTGCCCGGTGCGAAAAGCACGCGGACATCAAAATGACGCACCCCAAGGTAGAACTGCGAGAGGAGGGACTCCTCTTGCGCCGAGGCGTAGCGCTGCAGGAGATCGTCGTCGGAGCTCTCGCCCCTGTAGTCGGTGTAGGAGGCGGAGTCGTGCGTTCCGGGCAGCATCAGCTCGTGCAGGTGGAGGCCCTGGATGTCAGCTACCATCGCCGACATCCAGTTGGGCTGGCTGCGCAGACAGTTGGTGGCGATGGCGGCGCCGGCGCGGCGATACTCGGCGCAGTAGCCGAGCCACTCTGACACAGCCGGCGCTCCAGTGAAGTTGAACTTGGCCACTGTGATGTCGGTGGTGTAGAAATGGTCGCGATAGTCGGCTGCGTTGATGGTGAGCAGTGGTTCTGCGCCGGCATGAGGCTGGCAGCTGCCGTACAGTGACACCTAGTGGTGGAGAGAGAAGGTTGAGTTGTGTTAGGCATCCGCGGGGATTGATTTCAGTGAGCAACAATGGACGCTTGTAATCAGAATGCGGTCGGTCATTTACTGGTTTTAAGTAAACATTATTGATATATAAATCTGCAGAAATTTGGCAGATAAGACTTTGTATGGTTGGATTCAACTTTGAAGTCATGTGTTTCGTTAGGTCATTTACTGATTATCGTTTTGGTTTAGTTATGGATGAGGGCTCTTGGGCCAGCTCGGGCCACTGACGGCCATGGGATGCAGGAGAAGGGATCTCGTGCAGGACAACATTGATCGCCGACTGGACGAACGTCCATGAACCTACAGTGCATTGTCCGGCAGGGGGAAGCTGCGAGGAGGCCCCGAGCCATGAAGGCGGCCACCACTCCCGGTGGGCGGCTCGGCGACCACCACATGCCCGGTGGCCGGCGACCACCAGACCCGGCTTAACCCTATTTGTAACAGGAGGTGGGCGGATTCCGCCCCCCTCATGTTTTTCGCAGATATCTCCAGAACGGCTGGGAGCAGGTCCATGAAATTTTATGACTTTTCCCAAAATGAATTTTCACATACGAAGTCAAAACTATGAGTTCCTAACCTGAACAGAAGCGGTTCCAGGGCACGTTTTTGGGAAGATTCTGCGGCGACATTTGGCGATAATACGGAAATTCGATACTCACGGTTTCTTCCTAACTGCCTCAAGTATAAAGGAGTTACATCGGTTTACGGTGATTGAAACAAGTGAAAATTAGTTTATGTTAATGAAATATCATGCAAATTTCATGGCAGAGGCGGTTTCAGGGGCTTGAAAAGGGGAGGTTTCTAGGAAGTATTCGATGCTTGGCGGGAAGCCAATAGAGCGATGTAAGGGGCATTTATAGCTATCAAGATGTAAAAGATAGATTCTCTTTCCATGATTTGCCTAATGTATTACATATATAGTTTCAGGGTCGTGTTCAGGCACATGAAAAGGGGGTGACTGGCATGGTGATGACGATATGCCAGCGATAACGGCGCAATAGACGTTTAGCTTATAATATATGAGACCAGAAAAGGGAATAAAGTCATTTTTGGCAGAGGCGCGCTCAGGAATGGAAGAAAGGGGGTCATATTATTGCAAGGAGACTAAGAGGCATGGGCCTACAATGACATAACATAACATACTGCAGTTTTAGGATGAAACACGCACCACAGGGTACTCCACGAACGATTATAGGATAATAGGCGAGGCCAGGTAGAGTAAAAGAGGTGTAAGCAATGTGAATTGAAGTTGTAAGTGAAATAGTCACTGTTGACTGGTTAGTACCATAATATCGGATAATATACTTATCAAAAGGTCTTGCGCCGCCCCAGTTTGGATCCTGGATACGCCTATGATGAAGTACAACATGCATAATGGAACTATCTACGATCAGTAACATATTTATAGTGCTGGGTAGCAACTTGTCTGCGGTTAATATTTTTTCTCCAATTTGACCTCCCTTTTTCACTAACCTGGTACCGCCTATGGCGAAAATATGATTTATAACTGTTTTGTCTAATGTCACAATCACATACTATTTCATTTATTTTATTAAAAAATCAATAAATAGTTGTATTACGCATTTACTTCACCCCCATATTGAGTGACCTGCACACGCCTATTATTTTGGAATTTTCAACAGTCACCACCATATATCAATTTCCAATTCAATCTCTATCGATTCGTATTAGTTGTGTTAAAATCGGTTGGTAAACATGACAGCTGTGTTGGATCACAAATACCACTAAAATTTGTAGTTTTTGCCCCTTGTAAAAAAATAAATAAAAAATAGATTTTTTTATTTGTTAGAAATGTAGATCTTGTTGAGGGGAACCAAACGCTGTTTCATTTTTGAAAATCGAACGGGTAGATCTCGAGATCTCGGGGGGGGGGCGGAATCCCCCCCCCCCCCTGTTACAAATAGGGGTAGCCAGGAGCCTGTTGCAAATAGGGTTAACGTGGGCGTAACAAAGGATGGAGAGCCGGCTGTCGGGAGGATACAAAGAACGTGACATGTATTGAGCCAGGCCTTCTTCACTAAGTCACCTAAATGTTGTACACTTTCCCCAAGACCGCTCAGATTTTATGTTAACCGCATTACAGACGCAATCTCATTTTAGCTGTGTAAATCAGGGCCTCGTTTCATAAAGCGGCGTAACCTACGAACCTACGTAGTTGACGCCGATTTTGGCGTAGCCTACGCCAATTCCGTTTCATAAAGAAAAAAACGGCGTCAGCTACGCCATTGAAACTACGCCGCTTCATTTACGTCAAAGCACCGAATTGTTCGTAAGTTACGGCATTTGCGTTTCATAAAAGGGCGTAGCTTACGCCAAATAATATTTCAGGGCCTTGATTTTCGGTAAAAAGCAACGCAAGGATTTGTTGCGTTGTTTTAGTGCTCCGATGGCCTTGAAAGCTGTTTTGATTGCATTGCTGGCATATTTTGTGAGCCTGGCGGCGATATTAGAGGCTGGTGTGATGATTTTACATTGAAACTTACTTCAAGAGCATAGCAAGATATTTATGTGAAGCAAGAAACTGAAGTATTAGTTGAATCTCTGAGGAATTTGAGTGTCTCAAATACCATGTGGACCACCTCATGACATACATGTGTTTGTAAGAATTGATTTATAATTCATAATTCACTGTAGTTTCATATCATTTGTGCAATGTTGTAATAGATGGCAAGCATTGTTTTCAATGAATTAACATGATTTACAAGACTTCTCTGACCAGTAGTAGTGAGCAAGGTGATAGCGTAATGCCGACTGGCAGTTGGGTATCCTACTTATGGTGATTTTTCATGGTTATTTGTATTGTGGTTCTTTTGTACATTAGCCACACTAATAATTTGAACATAACATGTAACATTTATTGACCATGATACAGGGAGACACAAGCATGGCTCACAGGTAATTAAGCCACAAACATACAAGTTCACCAGTTCACGTTGTTTTATTTTCATGAGTTCATGTTTTTTAGGTAAGCTGTGAATTGGCCAGGTTAACATGTATACTGGAAACAATGCTCACATTTCATGCCTTGCCAGAGTTGTCAAAACTCACTCAGTAAAACTCACATTTATTTAGTATTTATCATGCAATATACCAAGGCGAAACTCAAACAAGGATGAGTTTTGCCTGAGTATTTACGTGAGTTGTCATAACTCACGACAGTAACACTCAGGCCCTTACTAGCAAAACTAACCCTTACTAAGGTAATAATCATGTAATGCTAAGCCTGTCCTAAGGTAATACTCATGCAAATTAAGGGGTACCTAACCCTTACCAATGTCAATACTCAGGAAATGCTAATGCAAGCCAAGCCTGGGGTTAGTTTTATTTCTCTGGCATTGCCAGTGCTAATACTAATATGATTACTAATTAAATACTAATGACCGTCACACATTGGGCATTACAGCAGATACTGTGGTGAGACATAGATGTGTTGACGCTGCAATCTTCCCCACTGATACACACCTTCCCAAATTTTGGTCACCATGCATCTATAGGTGCATGATGACCAACATTCCTAAACCTATCCATTACTTTTGTAAACTGTGGTTGTCAAAGTTGAAAATTCAGACATCTCATTTCAGTCAGCTAGTGCCTCAACATTTGATTCAAATAATTAGTTATTCATAGATTTAGCCAGTAATAATATATTTAGCCAGAATCATCTACGTCATGTCAAAAATGTTGATGTCATGTCAAAAATCACATCACACAAAACTTACCAAGCCTATTGTATAGGTATGCTGAATGCTTGCCATTTATTATAGCATATTCAATTGCCTCTTGCAAACGCTAATGTGACCAATGTGACCAGTGAACAGTGACTTCTTCTGGAACAAACATTATCAGTTGTCTGCAGCTGGTGAGTGAAATTGGTAGGAAAATGTCTGTTCATGCCAAGCTGCAGTTAAGAGTGGATGAACGCTGAACAAATCTGGATATTGGGAGCAACACTGTGATGTAAGGCCAATGTAAGATACAGTTGAAGCTATGAGCGAGGCCTTGAAGACAAGTGCTGCCATGCAGGCACGTAGCCAAGGGGAGGGCGGCGGGGGCGGCCGCCCCCCCCCCCCCCCCTGGAGGCCAGGAGGGCCCTTTTTGGCGCGCGAGGGCCCTTTTCGGCGCGCGCAGCGCGCCGAAAAGGGTCGACGAGACTGCGCGAAGCGCGGTATCATAGGCTCTTTACTACACGAAGCGTGGTCTTTAGAGAGTTTAGAGGACTTCAGAGGCTCTTTAGGACCACCAGGGCCCTCTCTGAAAGACCAGAGGGCCCCTTGGACGTTCAAAAGAGCCCTGTGCATGTCAGAGGGGCCCCTGGCCAGACCGAAAGGGCCCCCGAGCGGGTCAGAGGGCCCCCTGAGCACGTCGAATGGGCCCCCTGAACACGTCGAATGGGCCCCTAGCCAGCACAGAGGGGCCCCTGGGCAGGGTGAGAGGCCCCTGAGCATGTCGACAGGGCGACAAAGCGGCCAGCGCAGTCCTTTGCCAGGTCATAAGGGCCCCTGAGCAGGTTGGAGGGCCCCTGGGAAGTTAAGAGGGCCCCTGTGGAGGTCAGAGGGGCCCTGACCAGACCGAACGGGCCCCTAGGTGGGTCAGAAGGTCCCTGAACATGCCGAATGAGCCCCTAGCCAGCACGGAGGGGCCCCAGGGCAGGTCGGAGGGCCCTCGGAGCATGTCGCAAGGCGACAAAGCAGCCAGCGAAGTCCCTTGCTAGGTCGGAAGGGCCCCTTAGAAGGTTAAAGGGCCCCTGGAGAGACCAACGGGCTCCTGGAATGTTAAAAGGGCCCCTGCGCAGATCGGAGGGGCCCCTGACCAGACCGAAAGGACCCCTGGGCGGGTATGAAGGGCCCCTGAACATGCCGAAGTGGCCCCTGACCAGCACAGAGGGGCTCCAGGGCAGGTCGGAGGGCCCCTTGAGCATGTCGGCAGGGCGACAAAGCGGCCAGCGCAGTCCTTTGCCAGGTCATAAGGGCCCCTGAGCAGGTTGGAGGGCCCCTGGGAAGTTAAGAGCGCCCCTGTGCAGGTCAGAGGGGCCCTGAACAGACCGAAAGGGCCCCTAGGTGGGTCAGAAGGTCCCTGAACATGCCTATGAACCCCTAGCCAGCACGGAGGGGCCCCAGGGCAGGTCGGAGGGCCCTCGGAGCATGTCGCAAGGCGACAAGGCAGCCAGCGAAGTCCCTTGCTAGGTCGGAAGGGCCCCTTAGAAGGTTAAAGGGCCCCTGGAGAGACCAACGGGCCCCTGGAAAGTTAAAAGGGCCCCTGCGCAGATCGGAGGGGCCCCTGACCAGACCGAAAGGACCCCTGGGCGGGTATGAAGGGCCCCTTGAGCATGTCGGCAGGGCGACAAAGCAGCCAGCGCAGGCCGACCAGAAGAGTCGCTGGGCCGATCGGAGGGGCTCCTGTGCAAGTCAGAGGGGCCCCTGGCTAGACCGAAAGGGTCCCTGGGCCGGTCGGAAGGCCCCTTGAACATGCCGGATGAGTTCCTAGCCAGACTGGAGGAGCCCCTGGGCAGGTCGGAGGGGCCCCTGAGCAGGGGCGGCGGACTGCGGGGGCAGGGTACCCAAAATTCCCCCCAGTCGAAAATCCTGGGGGCAAAGGGTAGTTTTGCCCCCCCCCCCCCCCCCAGATTTTAGCCTGCTCAATCTGGGGGCAACATGACCCTTCCCCTCCCCAGGATTTTTATTTGAGGGGGAATTTTGGGTACCCTGCGCCCCGCAATCCGCCGCCCCTGCCCCTGAGCATGTCGGCAGGGCGACAAAGCAGCCAGTGCAGTCCCTGGCCAGGTCAGAAGGACCTCTGAACAGACCGAATGGGCCCCTTGACACACAAGAGGGGCTTCTTGGAAGGTCAGAGGAGTCTCTGGTGAGACCGGAAGGGTCAAAGCACGTAGAGATCCCAGATGAAGATTAAATACAAAGAGGACTTACTCCACAATAAAAAATATTAAAAGCGGAGCTTTCGGGTATATTGTAACACCCTTCGTCAGGGTGCTACAATATACCCGAAAGATCCGATTTTATTTTTTCCTGTAGAGTAAGCCCTCTTTGTATTATATATATCACCCACTCCACATCATTTCTTTTCGCTTCGCGGATCCCAGATGAGTCCCTGAACAGGTCGGAAGGGCGTAGAAAAGGTCAGAGGGGCCCCTAGACGATCGGAAGGACCTTGGGCCTTTCAACAGTAAGAATACAGTTGTACAGGGAATAAAACTCAAAATTTTCGCGCCGCTCCGCGGCGCAATTTAACTACAAATTCAATTATATGCGGGTTAGGAAACAAAAATCGGTCAGATTCTCGGCGCATTTATATGTTATGTTGCTACTTTCCTATATTATTGGGCAAAGTAGTTCACTTTAGCACTTTCTCCCCGCACTTTTAAACGCAAAATATAGCAATTTTAGAGGTCCGCACCATACGCAATGCGACGCATTGATGAGAAAGCAACCCAGGGCATAATACTCAAAAATTTTGCGCCGCTCCGCGGCGCAATTTGTTTAAGAGTTCCAGGTCTTGAGCTTAAAAAAATATTCCAAGTTGGTATAGCCGATTCCAAATTCGTGTCGCTGGTTCCAAAGTTGATGTGGCAGTTTGCTAACTCCAGCTCCTAAACGTTGGTATGGCCCATGCCATACCTGCCATACTGCATTTTGCAGCCTTGTAACGTGCCTTTTCATACGTTTTTTTTTTTTGGGGGGGGGGGGGCCTTTAAACGCTTGGGAAGGGGCCCTTTCAACGCTCGGGAAGGGGCCCTTTCGAGGCGCCGCCCCCCCCCCCCTGGACGAAATCCTGGCTACGTGCCTGCTGCCATGGACCTGTGTGTTGAATGAGATCATCATTGAGTTTTCACCGAATTAAGGCAAATTGTGGAATTTTCAAGGCACTTTTGCTGACATCTATACTGACTGCTGATCAATAAAGGCGTCAGTGTCTGAGTTTGTGTGTTTTGGTGGCATTGCTGAACACATCAATTTGTTGTCAGTGAACTTCCTATTAGATAAGCCATCTGTCATCATGACATGTCATGATGTGTCATCATGATGTGTCATCATGGCGTGGCATCATGACGCGTCATCATGACTTGTCATCATCTTAGCTTCTCATCTGTTTTATGTGCTGCCATCTATACACTGGACTGTTTCACACTAACCACAATTAGATCAGTAAATCCGCATGATTCATCCCCGCATGGGGGGGGGGGGGGCAGCCCCTCTGCCTGGATCCGGGCCTGGATTACATGTATATATAAATTAAATCTGTCTCGCATCGTTTTGCGTTGCGTGCTGGCAAGTGGCAATATGTCCGATTCATTTTTTAGACGAGGATTTCTGTTGGTGGTTCTATCGGCATTGTCGCCATGACTGTTCACATGCAATAGAAAGCGTATCATTACTTTGATTTACTAGTAATGTATTCATTAAATAAGAACAAAAACGAGAATCACGCGAGCTTTTCACTAAACCCACATACGTGCGGGCTTTAAATTCTCACACCGGATACGTGGGCTCGATAATGGCAGCTCTAATGGCTTTCGCCTGGGTTCCAGAAAATATTTGTTATTTATTTACTCAGAAACGATATTTTAACATGATTTATTTTACACATATTTTTTTAATAATTTTATTATTCCAATTTCAATAATTGCATTACAAACAAATGTTTATTATAATGCTTTCAATACACTTCAATTTTTAAAACACCCTTGATTGTTTACGCCAGCAACGCAAACTGCGCCGGAGTAAACAACTCCGTCGGCACCTTGGTGAAACGGACTAATTTACGGTGCGTAGCTTTTGATGGCGTAACCCACGCATTTCGTAAGTTACGCCAAAAGCTTTATGAAACGAGGCCCTGGTCTTGCCTAAATCAGCTCAACATAACCGTCCACTGTGATGCCGCGATCATGTGCCTGCCTGACTACAGTGTGACGTCACACTTACCTGATCGTCAGACTGTACCTGGGCGGTATGACGTCATGCCCACCTTATCGTCTGACGGCGCCTGGGCGGCATGACGTCATACCCACCTTATCGTCTGGCTGCGCCTGGGCGGTATGACGTCCTACCCACCTTATCGTCTGACTGTGCCTGGGCGGTATGACGTCATGCCCACCTTATCGTCTGACTGCACCTGGGCGGTATGACGTCATACCCACCTTATCGTCTGACTGTGCCTGGGCGGTATGACGTCATACCCACCTTATCGTCTGAGTGTGCCTGGGCGGTATGACGTCATGTCCACCTTATCGTCTGACTGCGCCTGGGCGGTATGACGTCATACCCACCTTATCGTCTGGCTGTGTATGGGCGGTATGACGTCATACCCACCATATCGTCTGACTGTGCCTGGGCGGTATGACGTCATACCCACCTTATCGTCTGACTGTGCCTGTGAGGTATGATGTCATACCCACCTGATCGTCAGACTGCGCCTGGGCGGTATGACGTCATACCTACCTGACTGAACTGAACTGTGACTGAATCCAGAATAGTCAAAAACATAGGTCTTGTCATTGACAGGCACCTGTGTTTTGAACCTCACATTGACCAGTTGACCGCCAAATGTACAGGTACACTAATCTCCCTGATCGACATCTTGTACCACGCTGCGCTCTGCGATAGATTGTGGAAGGTCTGGTGATGTCATCCATTAGGTATTGCCCGTCGATCTACGGGACATGTGGTGTGACGCAGATGCACCGTATCCAAAAACTTGTAAATTTGAGTACCCGTGTCATCACCGGGAAACGAAAATACGACAGGATATCGTGTGAAGCTGGGCGACTGGGTATCTTGTCAGTCCGCAGCAGAGGTGGAGAATTGTCAAAATGCCAGGGGGTGCTTTTCACCGGCGGCTCTCAAATCCAAGTTGTAGCGAGAGGACGAGGAGAGGTGGCGGCCGTTATGGCCGCTTACACGCGACGGACCGTAAAATAAAAGGAAGCAAGCGGCACGAAAATGGATGCAAACATCAGTGACAAGATGAATCGAAAACCCAATATGGAGTTTCATGTCATGGTCACTGGAAGCGAGTTTCGTTTGCACTACGGCTGCCCCCCCCCCCCCCCCAAAAAAAAAACGCTTCGAGTCACATCAAGAATCGTAATGTATGTTAACTTGTAAACGATGGGAAGAGAACAAAAAGTCACGGTGCGAACATGTAAACCTTCAAGTCACATAATATCGGCACCGAAATGACGAAGTCGTCAATGCTGACCTGACCGTGTGAACTTTTTTCCCTTTTTTCATTTATTTATTAAATGTATCTCGATATTTCGAACAACCACATACAAGCAACGCAACGCAGAAAAAGCCACGGTCCGGTCGGCAGCGGTTCGGGCAGCTGCGCGGCGCGGCCTCGGATATCACAGCGGCGACGGGTGAACATGCCGCAGCGAGAGGTGTGCACTGGCGGATCCAGGGGCGGGGGGGGGGGGGCAGGGGGCAAAAGCCCCCCCCCCCCCAGCTCGACAGGGGCGGCAATAGAAATTATCCCCCCCAAAAAAAACGCTGAAACTGGCGATGAAAATAGGTACTGCCTGCGAAAAAAATAACTTGTTGCGAAAGAAAGAAATGTTGTTTTTGCCTCGTTCGTGTTTGCTCTATGTGGTAGCATTTTGGTAACAGTAGGGTTAGGGAAGTGGCGCGTCTGACGCTATTTTAGGGTGATTCACAACCAACGTAAGTTATAATTCTACACGCAGCGTCGCAGCCTTTGGTCTCCTGCTGCCTGCTGGGTGGCAGAGGAGCGCGAGAATAAATTTCCTTACATAGGTACCTATGTTGTGTGGAATACTTTTACTAGTATTAAGTAGGGTAATGAGGCTCAGTTAAAAAACCTAATGGTCTTCTTTTTGTAGCTGTTTTATTCCACGACAAATCGACAAAAACAAAGTGCAAAAATGACACCGTCATGTCACTAATTATGGCCAAAATTGGTATATGGGGTAGCCTGGGGCGCTTAACACGCGCCCTGGAGGGGGGGGCGAAATCCGCCCGCCCCTCCGGTTTTTCGAGGATAGCGTAAAAACGGCGGCACGCAGCGCCACCGTTTTTTGTTTACTTGTTTAGAAATGAACTTCCCGCATTATGTAAAATTCTTGGCTTCAGGTCATCTCAGGTCAGGTCACCAGACCAGGTCACGTGATGACCTCAACTCCAAAACGTTTGCAGTAGTACCACAGCCACAGTTTTACGCCGATCGGTTTCAATCTTGCAGGAGTTCCTAAGGTCATAGATACCAACAGTTTTTTTATCTCGGATTTCTAATATCGGTGACCTAAGGTCAGGTCAATTTTGTGACCGCCAACACGGTTTTATCAATAACTATCGACATAATGAAGATATAGAAGAGAAAATGGTACCAATATGTTTGTCTCGTCGAGACACGTCTCCCAATATGCAACATGACCAACTTGGATCACCACTTGACCTTGACCTGAGGTCAAATTTATCAGTTGACCTAACCCGGTCACCATGAATATGATTCGAAGCGCCTTGACAAGACACACGCGATGGCGTAAACATTATTGCTTTATCTTTATTAGGTAAAAGGTTATTTGGGGAAAACAGTTTTGAAAACAAAATCACCTTTTTGACATTCGATGGCCTCTGGAGCCTAAACTATTGACCTGAGCTCAAATCTGAGTTGCATTTTTCAATGACTTTCGATTGCTTTTTTCCGTTTGCTGCTAACTATCATAGTTCCCGAGATATTTGGGGGTGTTCGAACCGAAGTTTTGAAAACTTGAAAATCTGACCCTTGATGACCTCTGGTGACCTCAATATTGACCTAAAGAAAAAAATTAACGAAATACTTTCGAAAGAGCTTGTCTCGAGCTATCTAACGTCGTTTCCCGCTTGTCGCTACGTTGCGTGTTTTTTCGAGACCATAGGGGGGGGGGGGCGAAATCCGCCCCCCCTCCAGGGCGTGTAATTATCAGAGGCCCTCCAGGGCGCGTGTTAAGTGATTGTGAAAGTTGTATTGCAATGCAAGCAGTGGTTCAGGAGATATCACCTTGGACATTTTTATAAGGTCACGGTGCAGGTCAATCTTTGTCGGCCCATATGGCGGGGAATTTATGAAGCAATATAGATGTATTATGTCATTATAATGGCAATGCGCTGTTTTATAACATGGTGATGTTTATTTTTTTATTTGCGAAAATTTCACAATTTAGTACGTTTTCGAAATTGTACAACTTTTGGGATGCCTTTTCTCAAACGTGTTTCTATTGTTTTGGCTATGCTATTCTTACGTGTAAGGACGTTGATTAAGTGAGAGCAAAAAAATGAAATTGAGGAATATTTGCTTCCAAATATCACAAATTTTGTCATTTTACTTGCTATTTTATATATTTTTTTTAATCTGTTATTTGCTAATAACATTTGACTGAATAAAACTAGATTGGTACAATAGACGTCATTTTGCTGTTCTCATCAAGACGAATTGAATGCTCTGCAGCATGACCTCTGTCTGACATTTTATGACCTTGACCTTAAATTTCAAAGTTAGTATTTGTTTTGGAAATTTTGAATCTTTTTTGAATACCCAAGCCAAATGTACTTCCTATTTTGACTGTATTATTGTTAAGGGTAAAGAAGTGTCGTTCAAACAGAAAAAAATGATGGCTATTTGTCTTCAAATATGCTAAATTTTGTCATTTCTTGTGTTCCTTTTGTGAAAGATATTAGGTATTCTCCAATAACTTTTGACTGAATAAAGATAAAAATGTAAAATGGACACCATTTGGTTATTTTCGTTAAGACGCGTTGAATGATATGCAGTATGACCTCTTTCTAACATTTGGTGACCTTCACCTAAGGTCAATGTCAAGGTTCAAGGTTAGGTTTCCAATTGTGGCCGCATTTGTGGCGATGTTATACATATATCTTAAAACTTGTCTTGTTGCGAGGAATTCGATTGTGCTTAAATAACGCCTGATTGTCAATGGCAACATTTAAGTTCATTTTAATTTTAATGTCAAATAGTAACTTCATAACTTCCTTCTCGGTGTAAAGAAAGCCCGAAAATGTCTGTTTGCTTTATAATCATCAACGATCGCGCAATTATTTTAATACCAATGAATTCCTATCTTCAAGACAAGTTCAAAGATATATAACATTGCCGTGTAGGTCAAATTTGGAAAGGTGACTGCGCCGTGACCTTGACCTTAGGTCAAGGTCATCAAATGTCATACAGAAGTGATGCTGCACATCTATCAACGTGTCTTGATGATACCAACAAAATGACGTTTACCGTGCCCTTCTAACTTTATTCAGTCAAAAGGTATTAGCGAATAACTAATTTATATATAAAATAGCATATACAATGGCAAAATTGTATATATTTGGAGGCAAATATCCATCAATTTTATTTTTGCACTTAATTGACACGTCCTAGGTCACCTAGGTCATTACACGTAATAATAGCATAGCGGACAAAAATAACCCAAGTCCGCAAAGGGAAAAATGGGGGGGGGGGCACCTTTTAGGTCATATAGAGGCCCCTGGGGCCCGGAAGGCCCCCAGTGAAATTAGCCCCCCCCCCCCATATTGGGAGGCTGGATCTGCCAGTGGAGGTGTGGCGCCAGGAGCTATGCGCGGAGGTGCGGGAGGCCTGCCCCTGTCCACCGGTCCGGGGCGCGAATTGCACTATCAGCAAAACGACGATTCTTAAAGGAAATATAGTTCACCTTCAACATGGGATTTTGAACTGAAATAGCAGTTTTGTAGCCCGTGTTGAGAAATCCTTATCTGCAACTTTTCTTGGCTGAAAAGACTCTCCAGCCGAAGATATTTGACTTTTTGGCGAAGGAATGCGGCGCATATATGATATACCGTACCGTCTGAGAGTTACAGCACTGGTCTGAGCATGCGCAGACCAATGACGCACACCATAACATTAATAATGTACGACCTTCTGTCCTGAATTGGCGCGATGTAGGACCATTTTTGAAAATAAAAAAGAAACTGTATTATCAATATAATAAAATCGTGTTCCGAAAAATTTCCCGAAGGTGAACTATTTCCTTTAAGCGCCGGCTACGATGCCGGGTCGGGCAATCCGTGCCCCAGGCCGGGCGACCGCCCACACAAACATGCTGAGGGACGGTAAGACTGACCGTGTGAACTGACCTGACCCTACCTGACCGTGCAAAACGGCCTATTTACACACGGACAGACACACATACACACACTTTTACACCACTCAGTCTTACTTCGCCGAAGTAAGACTGAGCAGCCGTTAGTTAAACGGACCTGTTTATTTGAGGGGGTGCTTGTACAGTGAGGGGGTGCACTTTTTAGCCCAGGGGGTGCTTGAGCACCCCCAAAACCCCTAATTCTCCACCCCTGGTCCGCAGCCTATTTGAGTACCACCAACTGACTTTAACGAAATCGATACTGCGTTAACGGAATCGATACTGCGTGTTGGCGAACCCGAGATCCTGCGAGAGATGTTTGAACGCGTAGAGCACGGCCAGAGAACTCGGCAGATCGGGCAACTGCGCTTGCCAAGAGTTAGAAGTGAGACAGGGAAACGCGTGTCCAAACGAAACGCTTGTCTATGGAGGTGCCAAACTGTACAACAATCTGCCCACAGCTATGCAGGACACCATGCGGACATCACGCTTCAAAGCCGATCTGGCTGATATGCTCAGATCCAACCGAGAATGATCGAATCGTATGCCCTGAAGGATTATGTCCCTGCGTGTACTTTGTGTGTGTCCCGCTCTCCTATTCCATATTATGTGACATTGGCAACTGAAAAGCCTCGCATCCGCGAGGACGGAGCAGCAAAACATGAATCTGAATCTGATCGTTGGACTGTACCTGGTCAGTATGACGTCATACCCACCTGATCGTCTGACTGTGTCTGGGCGGTATGACGTCATCAGGGGCGTGGGAACTATTTTCAAGTTGGGGGGGCGAAGTTTTTTTGGCAGATCTGAGGCAAAAATGATAGCTAAAAGGAGCGATACATTGTAGTCACCGGTATCTACTGTCGTTTGTTGCGAATATACATTGAACCTAATAGGTTTGCCCTATTAAAAAAAGGTATAGCTCATTTTACTAACAAATATAACTAGAAAGTAACTGGTGGACAACATGCAGACACTGCGTATCGGCACTTGAGTTTTTTTTAAAGCACGGAACTGGAGCACATGCTGGGTCTGAATTCAGAGCCAGAGTGCCGAACTTCCGAATCTGAGCATACCATCGGGGTATTGTATGCTTATCATTGGTTATTCACTCATCGCTTGCGAAACACCCGTGGGATTGTTCGTCAACTTGGGTCAATTTAAATTTGACCTTGCCTACATGGCCCTGCCGGGCCGTACTATTCAGAAGCTGATAACTTTGGCACTCTCACCCAATCCAATTGCAGTCGGGTCTCTGCCATTCGATAGTCCCATTCAATGTATTTATGTATTGTATGTATTCATGCATATCACCCACGGACTGAGACACCCACTGACAGGTGAAGTTGTCAGGTAAAATTAAATATTATATTTTTGGTATGTTTCCTTCTGAGTTCTGACATGGGTGGTAGCGTGGCCACGGGTGTAGCCAAGGGGCCGTTCGCTAACCTTCTCTGTTTGAGAACGGCTCGAGGGCCCCCTCAGACCTTGCAAGGGCCCTCTCAGACCAACCGAGGGCTTTCTCAGACCAGACTAAGTCAGTCTCAGGCCTGGGAAGGGCCTTTCAGACTGGCTGTGCCCTCTCAAGACTGGAAAGGGCCCTCTCAAACCGATATAGTGCACTCTGAGGCCTGGTAAAGGCCCTCTCAAACCAGCGAAGAGCCCTTTTAAGGCTGGGAAGGGCCAACTCAGACCGACGTATGGCCCCTTCAAGCTCAGAAAGGGCCCTTTCAGGTCTAAAAATGACCATTTTAACCGGAATACACCCCCTCCCCCTAAGGTTTGGTATGGCATATCTTAGCGGGCGTAGGGGCCATAGGTCTTGTAAGGGCCTTTTCAAACCACCCTTGGGCCCTTTCAGGATTAGCAAGAGCTCGCTCGGACCCGCGTAAGGCCCCTAAGGCCTAGCAAGGGTCATGTGAAGCAGGCTTAGGGCCCTTTCATGCCTGGCAAGCGCCTTCTCAGACCGGCGTTGGGCCCCTCCAGAGCTTGGCGACGGCCCTCTTAATCAGGCGTAGGACCCTCTCAGACATGGAAGGGGCCCTTCCAAACCACCCAGGATCCCTCAGGAGCGGTAATTAATGACCTCTCAGGCCGCACAAGGGCCCACTCAGACCCGAAAAGGACTCTCTCAAACCGGCATAGGACTCTCTCAAGCCCACCAAGGGCCCACTCAGACCTGGCAAGGACCCTTTCAGACTTACGTAGAGCCCCTATGACCTGTCAAGGACCCTCTAAAGCGGGCGTATGATCCTTTGACGCCTGGTAAGCGCCCTCTCAGACAGGGGCGTAGCCAGGATTTCGGCCAGGGGGGGGGGGGGGGGGGGGGGCAAACGGGATCAGAGGGGCCCTCGTAGCCAATTGGGGGCCCACACACTGGCGGATCTAGGGTTCGAGTTTGGGGGTAAAAATTTATATCCCATCAAACCCATCAAACCGCCTGAAATCAGCACAAAATGTTCACATTTCCTGATAAGAAAATCTAAGCAACTTTATCTAAGGAAGTTTGTTTTAAATCAGCTATCAATGCATAAGCAAGCGAAATCCGATGAGTTTTCAGAAATGTGTGAGACATTTTGGGATTCCCCCCTAAAAAAACTTGGCAGATCCAGGGGAAAAGGGGCCATATCAGCCGTCAAACCGCCTGAAATCAACACAAAATGTACACATTTCCTGATAAGAAAATCTAAGCAACTTTATCTAAGGAAAGTTTGTTTTAAATCAGCTATCAATGCATAAGCAAGCAAAATCTGATGAGTTTTCAGAAATGTGAGACTTTGGGATTCCCCCTAAAACAACTTACGTGCCCCCCCCCCCCCCCACCACCACCACCACCACCCATCCCAAACGTCTTCTTCCAAACGTCCAGACCCCAAAACATTGTATCCTAACGTCACAATAACTTCACGCGCATCCACATGAGGGCTTGCGCTGTTATTGTAGCTCGTTGGCTATGCTACCAAATGCTGCCATATTTAGGGAAATAGGAGGTCAGACAGATCATTTTGTAACCAACGCTTAAAAGTAGATAACATTAACTCGGTAGGCCTGAGGCAGGCACGTAGCCAAGGGGGGGGGGGGGCGGGGGAGGCTCCCGCCCCCCCCCCCCCCCCCCGCGCCCTGGAGGCCCGGCGGGCCCTTTTCGGGCGCGCAGCGCGCAGCGCACCGAAAAGGGCCGACGAGACCACGCTCATGGACTACGCGAAGCGTGGTCTTTAAGAGTTTAGAGCATTTCAGAGGTTCTTTAGGGGCACCAGGGCCCTTTCTGAAAGGCCAGAGGGCCCTTGGACGTTCAGCAGAGCCCTGTACATGTCAGAAGGGCCCCTGGACAAGCCGAAAGGGCCCCTGAGCGGGTCAAAGGGCCCCTGAGCACGTCGAATGAGCACCGATCCAGCACAGAGGGACCCCTGGGAAGGTCGGAGAGGCCCCTGAGCATGTCGGCAGGGCGACAAAGCAGCCAGTGCAGTCCCTTGCCAGGTCTTAAGGACCCCCTGAACAGGCTGGAGGGCCCCTGGACAGACCAGCACCAGAGGGCCTCTGGGAAGTTAAAAGGGCCCCTGTGCATGTCAGAGGGGCCCCTAACCAGAACAAAAGGGCCCCTGAACATGCCGAATGGGCTCCTAGTCAGCACGGAGGGGCCCCAGGGCAGGTCGAAGGGCCCTCTGAGCATGTTGACAATGCGACAAAACAGAAAGCGCAGTCTCTTGCCAGGTTGGAAGGGCCCCTTAGAAGGCTGGAGGGCTCCTGGGCAGACCAGAGGGCCCTTGGGAAGTTAAAAGGGCCCCTGTGCATGTAAAAGGGGCCCCTGACCAGACCGAAAGGGTCCCTGAGCAGGTCAGATGGCCCCTGATTACGTCGAATGGGCCTCTGGCCAGCACAGAAGGACCCCTGGGCAGGTCGGGGAGGCCCCTGAGGATGTCGGCAGGGTGAAAAAGCAGCCAGTGCAGTCCCTGGCCAGCTCGGAAAGGCCCCTGAGCAGGCTGGAGGGCCCCTGGACAGACCAGAGGGCCCCTGTACAGACCAGAGGGCCCCTGTACAGACCAGAGGGCCCCTGGACAGATCAGAGGGCCCATGGAAAGTTGAACCTCACAAAATAAAGTGGCCGAAATCCGTAGAGTTTTTCATATCCTTTTTTTGTGGGGGGGAAGGGGGGGTGAAGGCTCGGGAAGGGGCCCTTTCGAGGCGCCCCCCATCCCCCCCCCACACACACACACCCTGGACGAAATCCTGGCTACGTGCCTGGCCTGAGGGGCCCTCGAAATGCCTGAGGGGCCCTCGAAATGCCTGAGGGGGCCCTCGAAATGTCTGAGGAGCCCTCGAAAGGAATTGGAGGCCCTGGGAAGGCCTGAGGGGCCCTCGAAATAAATACCAGCTCTTGAATGCTGTTATTTATTCGTGTTAGATTTGTCCGTGGACGTTCTTTATGCGACATAAGGCGTTTTACGGGCACCTGACACCATCAAAAACACTGGGGCCTTCGGCCCCAGGGGGCCCTCGCTCGGTCGCCAGAGGGGCCCGCCTGGTCTCCAGGAGGGGGGGGGGGGGGGCATGGCCCCTTTGCCCCCCCCCTTGGCCACGCCACTGCTCTCAGACCGATCCTAATGAACGACAGTCAGTAGTTTTGCCGTAACGAAACTTAACCCGCGCACTGCAGGGGGTTGATTTCCGCCCCCCTCCCCTCAGGTTTTTCAAAGATAGCGAAGAAACGGCGGCACGCAGCGCCGCCGGGTTTTGATAAACCTGTTAGGACATCAGTTGCACACACTTTGAGAAAAAAAATATGATCGGGTCATCTCAGGTCAGGTCACCAGACCAGGTCAAGTGACCCCACCACCAAAAATGTTTGCAGTTGTGTCAAAGCCAGAGTTTTTCACCGATCAGGTTGAAACTTACAGGATGTCATGAGGGCATCAGTACTTACAATTCGTTTGACTCGGAATTTTGATATCGGTGACCTAAGGTCAGGTCAATTTCGTCACCTCCCCATAATAAGTCAATGGGGAAATATACAAATGCTTCCTATTTCAAGAATATGCATGGTACTAGTCCAATTACATCTGGATCATGTTATTATAGGATATTCTTGATGATCCAAGTGTAAGTTTTGTTCAGTGACCCCTATTGGGTCATTTGAGGTCATGCGAGGTCACCATCACTTTTTTGTCAATAATTCTCGACATAATGAAGACAGAGAAGTAAAACAGACATCAATGTGTTTTTCTCGTCGAGACACGTCTTCCCATATGCAACATGCCCTACTTGGGTTACCACTTGACCTTAACCTTAGGTCAAATTGTTAAGTTGATTTTACAAGGTCACCTTATATATAATTCAAAACGCCTTGACAAGATAAACACAAAGGCGTAAACAGTTTTCCGTTATCTTTATTAAGTAAAAAGTTAATAGCAAAAAACGATTTAGCAAAAAAACGGAATTTTCTTTTCTTTTTGACCTCTGGAGCCTCAAATATTGACCTGAAATCAAATCTGAGGACACCTTAGCGATTAAAAATTTAACTGGCTAGCGTTTGATTTTTCTGTTTGTTTCTAACTATCATCGTTTCTGAGATATATGGGAATTTCTGAAGCGATGTCCTGAAGCAGGAAAAAAATGGAAAATTTGACCTTTGATGACCTCTGGTGACCTCAATTTTGACCTAAATTAAAAAAGCACTGAAATACTTTCGATAGAACAAGTATGAAGCTATCAAATGCTTTTTCCGCTTCTCGCTACGTTGCGTATTTTTCGAGATCTCAGGGGGGCAGAAATCAACCCCCCCCTCAGTTCGTGTTCGGCGCTCGGCGTTCGGTTCGTGTTCGTTCCCCTGCAGTGCGCGGGTTAAGCCACTATGCATATACGGATGAACGCAAATGCGGACCATTATTGGTATATTAGACTTCGAGCTTATGCAAACCGCTCGTCCTCACATTGAAATCACCTCCGGAGTTGGGTTGGGGGAGTGGGGAAAAGCTGAAACACACTCCGATCACCGCCGGGTTTAAGGCAAAGCCGAGACACGCTCCGATCACCGCGGAGACAAAAGCCGACACACTCTCTGCTTAACGTCGGGGGAGCAAGGCCGACATGACACATATGTAATTCCGCTTTTGACTTTAAAGAACGGATGAACCACCCTTACATATCCCATGCTACAAAGACTGGATTTAATCCACTCTGTGGTGCCTTAACCCTATTTGTAACAGGGAGGGGGTGGATTCCGCCCCCCTCATGTTTTTCGCAGATTTCTCCAGAACGGCTGGGAGCAGGCCGATGAAATTTTGAGAATTTTCATAGAATTGAATACCGCAGTTGGAGTTAAAATTTTGAGTTCTTAACCTTAACAGAGGCGGTTCCAAGGCACAGTTTTGGGTGGGTTCGGAGGCGACATTTGGCGATAATACGGAAATGCGATCTTCACGGTTTCTTCCTAACTTCCTCAAGTATGAAGGAGTTACATCGGCTTACGGTGATTGCAACAGGTGCAAATTAGTTGATGTTATTGAAATATCATAAAAATTGCATGGCAGAGGCGGTTTCAGGGGCTTGAAAAGGGGGGGGGGGGGGTTCCAGGAAGTATTCAATGCTTGGCGGGAAGCCAATAGAGCGATGTAAGGGACATTTATAGCTATCAAGATGTAAAAGATAGCTTCTGCTTCCATTATTTGCATAATTTATTACATATAGAGTTTCAGGGGCGTGTTCAGGCACATGAAAAGGGGGTGACTGACATGGTGATGACGATATGCCAGCGATAACGGCACAATAGACGTTTAGCTTATAATGATATATGCACATATGAGGCCAGAAAAGGGAATAAAGTCATTTTTTTGCAGAGGCGCGCTCAGGAATGGAAAAAAGGGGGTCATATTATTGCAAGGAAACTAAGAGGCATGGGCGTACAATGACATAACATACTGCAGTTTTCGGATGAAACACGCACCACAGGCTACTCTACGAACGGTTATAAGATAATAGGCGAGTCCAGGTAGGGTAAAAGGGGGTAAGCAATGTTAATTGAAGTTGTAAGTGAAATAGTCACTGTTGACGAGTTGGTATCATAATAGCGGATAATATACTTATCAAAAGGTCTTGCGCCGCCCCAGTTTGGATCCTGGATACGCCTATGATGAAGTACAACATGCAAAAAGGAACTATCTACGATCAGTAACATATTTATAGTGCTGGGTAGCAACTTGTCTGCGGTTAATATTTTTTCCAATTTGACCTCCCTTTTTCACTAACCTGGTACCGCCTATGGCAAAAAATATGATTTATAACTGTTTTGTCTAATGTCACAATCACATACCATTTCATTTATTAAAAAAAACATCAAAAAATGGTTTTATTACGCATTTACTTCACCCCCATATTGAGTGACCTGCACACGCCTATGATTTTTGAATTTTCAAACGTCACAGTTATATATCAATTTCCGATTCAATCTCTATCGATTCCTTTTGTTTGTGTTAAAATCGGTCGATAAACATGAAAGCTATGTTGGATCAAAAATACCACTAAAATTTGTCGTTTTTGCCCCCTGTTGTCCCCCTATCCAAAATTTCGATTTTTTATTATTTAGAAATGTAGATCGTGTTGAGGGAAACCAAACACCGTTTTATTTTTTGAAAATCGGACGGGTAGATCTCGAGATGTCGGGGGGGGGGCGGAATCCGCCCCCCCCCCCCCCCTGTTACAAATAGGGGTAGCCAGGAGCCTGTTACAAATAGGGTTAATTAAACTAATTAATGAATGGTAGCACTCACCTTAAAAAAAGCAATAACACAATGTGAACAAGAAATAGGTCTATCAGGTCTATCAGCAAAACTAGCTCCAAATTTCATGACAATTTCTTTGAAATTTGCTTTCAGTTTTAATTTTTACCTTGAAACTGCATCTTTGTTCAACCAAACACATGCAAATTTCCGTCGGCAATGCCGTTGATCTAATTCAGAATTAAAAGATCATGTAAAAAGTGGGCGGATTGCCACCACCTAGCTCCAAAGTTGGGGGGGCGTCGCCCCTCTCCCCCCCCCCCCCCCCCCCCCCAGGTCCAATGTTGGGGTGGGGCGAGTTGCCCCCCTCTGTCTCCACGGTACCCACGTCCCTGGACGTCATACCCACCTGATCGTCAGACTGCGTCTGGGCGGTATGACGTCATACTCACCTGATCGTCAGACTGCGTGAAAATGGCGCGTGGGGCGCGACAAAGAACCAGCTGCGGACAGATTCACGAACAGTGTTTCACTGGATTGGTAACGCTCTCAGTGGCCGAACCAGGCTGAAGACGAAGGCCTCAAGCGAGATGCTCATCCGGCGGCGGATAGCACTTCTAACGTCTCTGGTGGCCGAATACGAGATCAGCGTTCACGTGGAGTTCGTCACTTCTTCAGGCAACCTGGCGGACAGTCTGACTCGTGTACCACGCGTGTGGCTGCGACCTGAGGCTCGGCAAAGCAGCACTGCGTGCCGAGTGCAGGCCACTGCGTGTGCTGTAAACCTCAGAGCAGTGCATGAGTCGTGCGATCATCCCGGCATCCACCGCACCCTGTATTTCGCCAGGAGACAGGATGAGACGGTGACGTGACGGCAGGCCCGGGAAGTAGTGAAGACGTGTGAGGAATGCCGGACGGTAGACCCGGCTCATGTGAAGTGGACGCCAGGGATTCTCGGCGTTGGGGAGACGTGGCGGAGACTGGCTGTGGATGTCACTCACGTCGTTGTCACTCCCATGTTGCACGACCTACACCAGAGCGAGCTGTGCCGTGGCGGCGGTTGCAGTTAACCATTTATCCTTCTTTTCAGACAGGGTGCCTTGATTTAAGCTTTTTTGCTTTTGCACCTTTCTGATTTACTTTCATATTTTGTTTAATTTATGTTTAATAAACTTGGTGATGATGATGATGACGTCGGCAGGACTCCATACCTGACTATGGCCGACTGCGAACCGCATCTCGATTTGCGGTATGGCGCCAGCTGAGGAGCGAGGACGGCATATCCATTTGCCGCCAGCTCGAGTCAGTGTTCCAAGAGCGCGGCGCGCCAGAAGAAATGGTGCTAGCTGAGGAGCGAGAACGGCATATCCATTTGCCGCCAGCTCGAGTCCGTGTTCCAAGAGCGCGGTGCGCCAGAATAAATTCTTCTTGACAATGCAACTGTCCTTCACAGCCGTTAACTCAGCAGGCTGCTGGATACGTGGAATGTAGCGCTACGCTATCGCCGTGCATACGAAGCGTCTGGCAACGACATCGTCGAGAGAAATCACCGGAGCTTCAAGACCACGGCGGAAAGATCGCATTCCTCGATAGAAGAGGCCGGCTATTGGTACAATGTAACGCCAAAAGACAGCTGCACTGAGGCAACACTTCTCCTGGAGCCGATATACCTGCTCCTGGAGAGCAGGTATATCAGCACCAAATGCGCGTGCGCCCGGCCGTGTCAATTGGTCAACAACTTTCATCGGACGTCGATGGATCGGCCCAACAAGTCGCAGCAAGGACCTCTGGTGGGAGCTATGAAGTAGGAGACGCCGTGTGGGTCAGACGCTGTGGATCGAGATGCTTCACGAGGTCTGAGATGGGGAGTCACAGCGGTATCAGACCTTTCAGAGATACCATCAGCGGTATCAGACCTGTGCGTGGAGGTGGACGGTGTTCCTCGCCACGTTCCCAATGTGCCGCCGTGTCAGCGGAGGAGACATGTCAACTCTGATGACGAGCGGAGAGGACACGGTGGAGTAACGCCGGGCGAGGGCCCACCCCTCCTCATCACTCTGCCTGAGACGAGACCAAGTCTCCGCCCGCCCAGTGAGGCAGCGCCAGCAGAGACTGAACGGATCAGTGAGCGAACCGTGGTCACTCTACCGAGCCGGTCCGCGGCCCGATGCTTACGGGTGGCGCCTCCTCGACGCCAGCTATTGTGACCTGGTAGTGATGGTGTACGATAGGGATGATGTGATTGGCTGGAAAGCCAGGTGGAAGTGTAGTTGTTAAGTGGGATGAATGATGATGAATGACATGAAGGAATGATGAATGTCGCGTGCCTGTGTGAACCGACGGTGTCGAAAAAGTATGTCGCGTGAGATAAAAATATGGGCAACCGGAATTAACGGAAACTCGCCGGGGGATGCGAAGACGATTGAATGGAAGCGCCGTGGTTTTTGAATGAATACGAATTAACCCTCGCCCTACGGGGGGTCCTAAAACGACCCCCCATCCCTGAGGTTTTTCTTGCATAACTTTTGAGACATGCGGCGCATCTTGCTGAGATTTTTTAGTAGCTAAGTATACAACAATTATACGTAAGCTGTAAAAATTTCATTGCATTTTTTTAAAGAAATTTGGGAAATAATTATGTTTTGTTGACGTCATGTTGGTGGAAAAACGATAAATGTTTGACAAATCGTAGAAAACAGAGTTTTAAAACAAATTGCAAACGCAAATAATTAAAGATATAAAATGTTATTTTCTTTCAAATGGCAAGCTCGGATTTTCACAATTTTGGGTTTTTGACCCCCAAAATGAACACAAACTTTTTTCTTTTTCTTAAATCACGTCAAAATAAAAAAATGTCAAAGATGTAAAAAAAAAACGGAATATATGTGAGAGAACTGAGTATGGAAAATACTCAAAACCAAATTTCAAAAAAATATTTAGATTTTTGACTGAGTGATAGAATAAGTGGAAGAAATTCATGACGTCATTTTTAAATAACTTTTTTGACTTTTGTTTTGGCCAGATACGAATAAATAATTACCTTCTCTGTATTTCTGAGGAAAAACTGGTCTAGGAGCATGCCTTTTCATTTACATTTATCAATTTCCCATTTTAAGGTTTTCTGACAGAGCAAAATCGCTGTTCTGGACGGGGTCGATCGAGGTCATTCACATGACCTGGAAGGTCACCCGTTGACCCGAAACCTCAAAATTGCATACCGTTAGATTCCAAACATGACAGGCAACATGTTGGTTCTTACCGCGCTGCTCTATGTTGTTTGGTTTGGAAGTTAACAGGGGGGTCTTTTTAGGACCTCCCCGTAGGGCGAAGGTGAAAAAAGCTCCCGTCGGGCGAGGGTTAATCGCAGAATTAGTTTTGTTTACATTTATTCTTGTCTTTTACACCCACCTGATCGTCTGACTGCGCCTGGGCGGTGTGCCAAATCAGTTCCAGACGTCGCCACACCGCTGTGTTGTTGTCTGTGTTGTTGTTGTCGACGTGACCGATCGAATTGATGACAATAAACACTTCAGTGACGTCATCTCCCGGACAACCTGATGACACAGACGCGTCAGTGCGACGTCAATGTCACTTAGTTGAACAGACTGATATCGGTTACCCGATCTTAGCAAGGCGCTATTAGGCGCTATATATTAGGCGCTATATAGCTAAGTCGCTATTCACTGCTGTGGTCCAGTTTCTAATCGAGCGTTGCGATTCCGTTAGTGACATCTGCTTTATAAATCGTGTTTATATAGCCTTCGCTCATGATAAAGTAGATAAATTCGAAAATTACAAAGAGATATATATTAACTAATATTTCACCACTGCGTATTCATCAGAGTTGACATCTGCTTCACCGAAAGCTCTTATAAACTTGAAATAAACAGTTTCAGTGCTTTAAATATATCTACTCACTTCATTTCGGAATACCTTTTGCTATTCAATTCAGCAAGTAAATATAAAGCAATATCTTCGCTACTGGAGAAACATGCACAGCAACACACGTTCATTACAACTTCCTTCTGATGTCATAACTCACCATGCTGTTGCAGCCGTCCGGGTCTACTGCCCTTCTGCGGGACCGGCTGATGATGACGTGGAGTGACGTCATCTCCGCTCACCAGTCCACCAATCAGCAGCAAGATAGTAGGCCACCAGAACAGCATATTGATAAGCGGTGCTGTGCCGTCAACAGAGAAGCCTCCATTGTATGTATGCGGCGAATGTCAGCGCATTATAGGCAAACTAAAATTGTATATATAATCAAATGAACGGCACATGTTTGAGGGGAAAAAACCAGTGGATAACTCAGTCAAGCAGAACCATTCGTTGTCGGTGGAAGGTAAAATGAGGATAAATACTGCCAACTCGGAGATGCCGTGCATAAATTATTACGGCTCATTAACCCTCGCCCGGGTTGGGAGTGGATGCCCCCCCCCCCCGTCGGTTTTTCTGGAATAACTTGCGTAGTTCCCAACCGATTTTGATGGAATTTTCAGTACCCTACTTTTGAAGAAACAAAATCCACAAACTCTGGAAGATTTGAATTTCTAACTCACATGACCCGTGACCTATGTATGACCTGTTTCTCAAGGTCAGGTCAGGCGCAACTGGCTTCTTGCAATATCGATGCTTGTAACTTGTGCAGTTTCCGAGTGTTTGTTGTTCAGGAGCATATGCACAGGTGTTTCCAGGTGACAGTTGTGGTTTCCAATGAAATTGTGACCACGATTGACCTTTTGAGAGGTCAACTGAGGTCATTGACCTCCGATGATCTCAGATGACTTTTTGGGGGTTCTGGCGGTTTCTAGGATATTTTGTGACGCTGATTTCAAATTTCAGATCCATTTTACATAATTATATGTTCCAATGGGGTCATGCGCTTCCACAGGTCAACCGAGATAGGTCACTGACCTCAGATGACCTGACATGACCTTTTTAGGAATTTCGCAGTTTTTAGGACATTTTGTGACGCTGATTACGAATTTGGCACCCATTAAGCAATATGATGTGCTCATTCACGATTTTAGCTCGATACAATTCAATGTATATGCATTTACTATTTGGTTGAATTTTGGGTCATTGACATGACCTCAGAGGTCACCTAATGACCCAAGACCTTAAAATCGGGTATCAGCGACTTCCTCTCGTCACAAGCAGCACGCTCGTCTTTGAATCGAAGCTCTAACTCAATTAGGGGCGAGACACTAAGGGGGGTGGTCGTATCATCTGCCCCCCCCCCCCCCCCCTACCCGAACACGTAGTGATTTTGCCCTACCCGGGCGAGGGTTAACCCTCGCCCTGGTAGGAGCGTCATCCCCCCGCCGATGCTTTTCGGAAATAGCGGGAAAACAGCGGCGCGTCTCCAAATTTGGTGTAGCTGTTTGGGCATCCACTACCCACATTGTGTGAAAGTTTAGAGATCAGGTCATCTCAGGTCAGGTCACTAGGTTACGGTTACGTCAAGTGACCTTACCTCACAAAATGTTTGTGGTCGTGCCAAAGCCACAGTATTTGTCGGAGATCTTTGAAACTTACTGGAATTCATAAGGTCATAAGTACCTAAAATTCATTTATCTCAGATTTTGTGTATCGGTGACCTAAGGTCAGGTCAATTTCGAGACCTCCACATTATAAGTCAATGGGAAAATATACAAATGCTTCCTATTCAGAGAATATGCATTGGATTAGACCAATTCTTTCAGAATCATGTTACTTTAGCTCATTCTTGATGACCCAGGTTCCATTGTTGCTGAGTGACCTCTGCATGGTTATCTGAGGTCATCTGAGGTCACCAGTACTTTTTTGCCAATAACTATTGATATAATACAGATATAGACGTGCGGATGTCACCACTGTGTTTGTCTCGTCAAGTCGTGTCGCTACATGTGCAGCATGACTTACCTGGGTCACCAAATGACCTTGACCTACGGTCATATTTTGAAGTTCACCCAACCAAGTAAAAATTAATATGTTTGGAAGTGCCTTTACATGATGACATCTCGAGCCTCAACTATTGACTTGAGCTCAAATCTAAGGGAACACAATTGATTGCATTTTTCCAGAGCTTTCGATTGATTGTCTCGGTTTGTTCCTAGATATCATAGTTCCCGAGATATTTGGGGGTGTTCGAAACGAAGTCCTAAAACTGGAAAATCTGACCTTTAATGATCTCTGGTGACCTCAATATTGACCTGAGCTCCAAAATACCCGAGTAACTTCAAATGTCATTGTTGAGAGATTTCGAAAGTTTTTTCTGCGTCTTTCAATCCCTTTTAGTTTTCGAGTTAGATGGGTCATTTTGACCCCCCGCCAGGGCGAAGTTGTCTCAGAGGCCCACCGGGGAAAGGGTTAACAATACAACATGCAATACTGTTGCAAAACTGTTGCAATACTGTTGCAAAACTATAACTGCTGCATGTTCCACCGAATTATGATGAACATGCTTGGAAAATTGCCGGGAAGGTTTCTTTTATCTATTCCGAAATAAAGGGATCTTGGATAAACTATAATACATTATAACACGTTTCAGAGTTTCGACTCAACAAATTACAATATGCACATCTCGTGTTCTCTGCACTGTGCCCCTTCCAATGTGCATATCTCACCTGTTGACCAGCCTGTCGAGCGGACCAGGCGCTGCCGCCTGTATAAAATGTGAATACACTGAAGCAGCTCCCCAGCTTCCCTGCTTCGCAGCTCCGCAGCTCCGCAGTCCCGCAGCTCCCCTGCTTCGCAGCTCCGCAGCTCCGCAGCTCCGCAGCTCCCCAGCTCCCTGCAGCTCCGCAGCTCCGCAGATCCGCAGCTCCCCAGCTCCGCAGCTTCGCAGCTCCGCAGCTCCCCAGCTCCCTGCAGCTCCGCAGCTCCGCAGATCCGCAGCTCCCCAGCTCCGCAGCTCCCTGCAGCTCCGCAGCTCCCTGCAGCTCCGCAGCTCCGCAGCTCCGCAGATCCGCAGCTCCCCAGCTCCGCAGCTCCCTGCAGCTCCGCAGCACTCTGCCACGCCTGCCAACCAGACGCGGCCTTCTGCCACGCCTGCCAACCAGACGCGGCCTTCTGCCACGCCTGCCAACCAGACGCGGCCTTCTGCCACGCCTGCCAACCAGACGCGGCCTTCTGCCACGCCTGCCAACCAGACGCGGCCTTCTGCCACGCCTGCCAACCAGACGCGGCCTTCTGACACGCCTGCCAACCAGACGCGGCCTTCTGCCACGCCTGCCAACCAGACGCGGCCTTCTGCCACGCCTGCCAACCAGACGCGGCCTTCTGCCACGCCTGCCAACCAGACGCGGCCTTCTGCCACGCCTGCCAACCAGACGCGGCCTTCTGCCACGCCTGCCAACCAGACGCGGCCTTCTGCCACGCCTGCCAACCAGACGCGGCCTTCTGCCACGCCTGCCAACCAGACGCGGCCTTCTGACACGCCTGCCAACCAGACGCGGCCTTCTGCCACGCCTGCCAACCAGACGCGGCCTTCTGACACGCCTGCCAACCAGACGCGGCCTTCTGCCACGCCTGCCAACCAGACACGGCCTTCTGCCACGCCTGCCAACCAGACGCGGCCTTCTGCCACGCCTGCCAACCAGACGCGGCTTTCTGCCACGCCTGCCAACCAGACGCGGCCTTCTGCCACGCCTGCCAACCAGACGCGGCCTTCTGCCACGCCTGCCAACCAGACGCGGCCTTCTGCCACGCCTGCCAACCAGACGCGGCCTTCTGCCACGCCTGCCAACCAGACGCGGCCTTCTGCCACGCCTGCCAACCAGACGCGGCCTTCTGCCACGCCTGCCAACCAGACGCGGCCTTCTGCCACGCCTGCCAACCAGACGCGGCCTTCTGCCACGCCTGCCAACCAGACGCGGCCTTCTGCCACGCCTGCCAACCAGACGCGGCCTTCTGACACGCCTGCCAACCAGACGCGGCCTTCTGCCACGCCTGCCAACCAGACGCGGCCTTCTGCCACGCCTGCCAACCAGACGCGGCCTTCTGCCACGCCTGCCAACCAGACGCGGCCTTCTGCCACGCCTGCCAACCAGACGCGGCCTTCTGCCACGCCTGCCAACCAGACGCGGCCTTCTGCCACGCCTGCCAACCAGACGCGGCCTTCTGACACGCCTGCCAACCAGACGCGGCCTTCTGACACGCCTGCCAACCAGACGCGGCCTTCTGCCACGCCTGCCAACCAGACGCGGCCTTCTGACACGCCTGCCAACCAGACGCGGCCTTCTGCCACGCCTGCCAACCAGACGCGGCCTTCTGCCACGCCTGCCAACCAGACGCGGCCTTCTGCCACGCCTGCCAACCAGACACGGCCTTCTGCCACGCCTGCCAACCAGACGCGGCCTTCTGCCACGCCTGCCAACCAGACGCGGCTTTCTGCCACGCCTGCCAACCAGACGCGGCCTTCTGCCACGCCTGCCAACCAGACGCGGCCTTCTGCCACGCCTGCCAACCAGACGCGGCCTTCTGCCACGCCTGCCAACCAGACGCGGCCTTCTGCCACGCCTGCCAACCAGACGCGGCCTTCTGCCACGCCTGCCAACCAGACGCGGCCTTCTGCCACGCCTGCCAACCAGACGCGGCCATCTGCCACGCCTGCCAACCAGACGCGGCCTTCTGCCACGCCTGCCAACCAGACGCGGCCTTCTGCCACGCCTGCCAACCAGACGCGGCCTTCTGCCACGCCTGCCAACCAGACGCGGCCTTCTGCCACGCCTGCCAACCAGACGCGGCCTTCTGCCACGCCAGCTAACCAGACGCGGCCTTCTGACACGCCTGCCAACCAGACGCGGCCTTCTGCCACGCCTGCCAACCAGACGCGGCCTTCTGCCACGCCTGCCAACCAGACGCGGCCTTCTGCCACGCCTGCCAACCAGACGCGGCCTTCTGCCACGCCTGCCAACCAGACGCGGCCTTCTGCCACGCCTGCCAACCAGACGCGGCCTTCTGCCACGCCTGCCAACCAGACGCGGCCTTCTGCCACGCCTGCCAACCAGACGCGGCCTTCTGCCACGCCAGCTAACCAGACGCGGCCTTCTGACACGCCTGCCAACCAGACGCGGCCTTCTGACACGCCTGCCAACCAGACGCGGCCTTCTGCCACGCCAGCTATCGAAACGGCATGCAGAGTCGTCTGGGTGCAGGAGGAAGTGAACAGTCTCGACGGAAACTTGTCATACATTTGCGGAAAGGTTTGTTGAATTTATGCTACGAAAAATAACACACGTCAGGTGGAGAGCCATCTAATTTGCAGTTTTCGGACTTCCTATAAAAACATATACATGTTATTTTTCAAAGCATAAACTCAAAAGTCTCGGATAGAATCTAGCGAGATTTCGGCGATGTTTCACCTCTCCTGAGTGCTGGGATCTGAGCACGTGCGGCGTGCGCCAGCTGGGCAGACTCCCAGCAGCGTAGAGTATTTGGCACACAGACTAAGAGGCGATTTTTGCGTGCATTCCAATAGAGGTGTACTTTTCTGCACTTCCTCTCTCACGTTTCAATGTTTGCATCCATCTTGGAGGGTTTGAAATTTTATTCGCTGTCCTTTCTGTTCAGTACATATACTTGGGCCGGTCCTTTTCAACACTGAATGGGGCTAAATGGTTTCTGCAGACGCCCCCTGCAAAAACGAATTTGCTGTTTAGCGGACTTAAAAGTATTGTTTTAGTCATCATAATTTTCTCACAGATTAATTTCACCATTTGCAGTCAACAAGCCGCACTGAATTAACCCTCGCCCTACGGGAGCTTTTTTCACCTTCGCCCTACGGGGGGGGGGGGGCCTGACAGGCCCCCCTGTTAACTTCCAAACCAAGCAACTTAGAGCAGTGCGGTGAGTACCAGCATGTTGCTTGTCATGAGAGGAATCTAACAGTATGCGATTTTTAGGTTTCAGGTCAACGGATGACCTTCCAGGTCAAGTGAATGACCTCGGATTTATCACGTCCAGAACAGCGATTTTGCTTTTCAGAAAACCTCAAAATTCGAAATTGATAAATGTAAATAAAAAGGCATGTTCCTAGACCAGTTTTGGCTCAGAGATACAGAAAAGGTAATTATTTGTTCGTATCTTGTTAAAAAAAAGTCAAAAAAAGGTATTTTTGAAAATGACGTCATCAGTTTCTTACACTTATGGAGCCATCACTCAGTCAGAAATTAAGATATTGCTTTGAAATTTGGTATGAGTATTGTCGATACTCAGTTCTCCGACATCAGTTTTTTTTATTTATTTTAGGAGTCAAAAACCAAAAAAAAATCAAATCTGGGATTGCCATTTTAAAGAGTTTTGTATTTTTTTTTGTATTTTGTATCTTGGGTGAATTGCGTTTGCAATTTTCCTTAAAACTCTATTTTCTACGATTTTTCAAATATTTCTAATTTTTTACCAACATGACGTCTTCAAAACGTCATTATTTCCCAAATTTCTCTACCAATTTCAAATACATTTTTACAGCCTACTTATAATTGCTGTAAATTCAGGTACCGAAAACTTCAGTAAGATGCACCGCATGTGTAAAAATGTATTCAAGAAAAACCTCAGGGTCCCCCCTCCGTAGGGCGAGGGTTAAAATACCTGTGCTCTAAAAAGTATTTTTAGATTATACGAATGTTATCAGTTTTTAGAAGAGAATCCTTGTTGTTAAAGGGATATTGCCACCTCCGGAGGATTTCTAAAAAGCAACTTAAATGAATGGTGGGGATCAATAATCATGTATGCTCAAGCTCAAACTTGCTCATGCAGCACCTAAACAGACTTGTCAATGATTCATATTTGTCATGAGTCGATTCATAGTGATTCACAGACCATAATGAATGATTCAATCATGATTCAATCACTCAACATTACCATAATGAATGATTCAATCATGATTCAATCACTCAACATTACCATAATGAATGATTCAATCATGATTCAATCACTCAACATTACCATAATGAATGATTCAATCTTGATTCAATCACTCAACATTAAAGGGAAGTGTCGATCCCTTTGTCTAACTCCTTTGATTTTGAATGTGCGACTCTAAGATTTCATGAGCGTGATAAGGAGGTTATGTTCTACCAGTGTGCTAATTTTCATGCAAATCGGAATAGTCCGCTGTTTGACCTTAAACCTATCTGACCTGCTCTAACTCCTTTGATTTTGAATGTGCGACTCTAAGATTTTACCAGAATGATCACTAGGTCGTGATCTATCTGTGTACCAATTTTGAAGCCAATCCAAATAGTCCGCGAATGTGTTTCCGAATGTGAATGTGAATGTGAGCCAATTGGACACACGTGTTGTTTATTTTTATTATAAAATGATATTTATAATGTTTATTATAATGGCAAATTCCAAGCTCCAAAAGCATTAATGACTTTACGTTTCACTTTTTTAAGCGAATAGAATATTTATTTTGATTTTGCATTAGGTATTATTTTGTATAAAGCATGATGTGGAATAAAGCGGCGCCGATGCGACAGTGATATTTGGGACATGCGGAGGTCATGCAAATGCTTGTTTATGATTTAGTTTTTGATATGGTATAGCCTAGAAATTAGGAAAAGGTGGGTACCTTTTGATAATTTTTCGTGTGAAAAAGGTGTGCGTGTACTGTGTGGTTTATGAACCAAAGTATGAGTTAGTTACCTTTTCTAAGTATTTAGGTACCTACCCCTAACCCTACCAGTTCCAAGGTATTCACCTAGTTAGGGCTGATTGAACAGTGGCTTTGTGCCCACTGGAGTTGGACACAAAGCCTCGCTTTCTTTACGCATAGATGAATTACAGGCTACAGCTCAGGACACAGCTCATATAATTGGCCATTAACCCTATTTGTAACAGGCTCCTGGCTACCCCTATTTGTAGCAGGGATGGGGGGCGGATTCCGCCCCCCCCCCCCCCCGGAGATCTCGAGATCTACCCGTCCGATTTTCAAAAATGAAACGGTGTTTGGTTCCCCTCAACACGATCTACATTTCTAAATAATACACAAATCTTTAAAAAAAGTAAATGTTCGGGAACCAAATTTTGCAGGTGAAATCGGACACGCTTAATCGACCGATACACACCAAAAACTCCATATTGGCCTGCGAGATGGCAATGTCCCTTTAACCAAAACTCAAACGAATATCAGCAGCTATTAACCACACCCAGTACAGCCATTTGCCTACCGTTCGGGTCGGCGCGTGCCCTTTAATCACACTCTGACGAAGCCCTCGTTGCCCGTACCGACAGCTGCTATTCGTCCGTACCACCCAGTTCCGACCAGACCTCCGAACCCGTGCCGGCCGGCCCGGTCCGACCAGCCCCCCCCCCCCCCCCTGACCCCCTCCCCCTCCCCACTCCTCGCTGGCCAGCTGCTGCTGCTCGTCTGGGGCCGCCCAGTCGGACACCGCCTCAGGCTGATCTGATATGAAGCGGTTGTGGAGACTCGGCGTGGCGTCTGCCGAGGCATGACAGCAGAGTGGTATGAGAGGTCAGATTTAACGGCGTGTGACGAACGATCTCAACAACACACCACACATCACAAGTGAACAGTCGAGCTCCAGACGCGGCGACAGACGGCTGGCGAGGTGTCACGCCTTCCCGGGCCGCGGTACTCCCGCAGCGATTCCTCATGGTCACACACCACACACCACAAGTGAACAGTCGAGCCGGACGCGGCGACAGACGGCTGGCGAACTGTCACGCCTTCCCGGGCCGCGGTACTCCCGCAGCGATTCCTCATGGTCACACACCACACACCACAAGTGAACAGTCGAGCCGGACGCGGCGACAGACAGCTGGCGAGGTGTCACGCCTTCCCGCGGCACTCTCGCACCGAGTCCTCGTGGTCACACACCACACACCACAAGTGAACAGTCGAGCCGGACGCGGCGACAGACAGCTGGCGAGGTGTCACGCCTTCCCGGGCCGCGGTTCTCCCGCACCGAGTCCTCATGGTCACACACCACACACCACAAGTGAACAGTCGAGCCGGACGCGGCGACAGACAGCTGGCGAGGTGTCACGCCTTCCCGGGGCACTCTCGCACCGAGTCCTCATGGTCACACACCACACACCACAAGTGAACAGTCGAGCCGGACGCGGCGACAGACGGCTGGCGAGGTGTCACGCCTTCCCGGGCGCGGCACTCCCGCAGCGAGTCGTATTGTATTGTATTAAACAATTAAAACACTCTCCATTTTAAAATGGCTATTCCGAGTGTCGGGTCAGGGTTAGGAAGAGAGACATGTTAAAAGACACTCGGTATACAACACACAATACGATCAGATGAATATTAAAGTGCACACGGGCTATATAAAATAAAACACTCACGCACACACACTCACGCAGTCACACACTCATTTGCCTCGCTTCACACAACTAAATGTTCGGACACTGCACGCTTAAAAGCCTCCAGGGATAAATATCGAATATCCAGCGGGAGGCGGTTATATAACTGCGCCGTACAAAAAAGAAGGCGCCGCCTGCCTGCTTCGGTTCTCGCGCGCGGGAGAGCCAGATCTGCGTCCTGCCGGGTGGTTCGAGAGCGAAGAGCAGAGTTGACCTGAAGCTGAGAGGAAAAAGAGCCACTGGCTCCCCGGTGCAGCGAATTGTGTGCAGAAAATTTAATGAGTGGAGTCCTCATAGTCATGGGATTAGTGTTTTGTTGTGCGTGTGTGTTTTCAATCATTTGTTTTGTATGCAGTTAAATACATTGTTATGTTCTGTTCATAACACAACACACCTATCATTCAAACCCCACATTTTAGCAGGAGACATTCACACATAGGAGGTATATATCTGTTTAGCACTGCACGGCGCACATTCACCAGGGTGTACCTGTACAGTCTCTCTTGAAAGTAACTATCCACTGCGGTGGTGGCGCTACCCGTCCAGACCGAGGTAGGACAGTAACGTTTGAGAGTCACTGGATTGCCTGACCCGGGGATCGCGGAATTCGAGGGGAGCGATCTGTCAGAGGATCCCAGGAGCCGCATGCCCCGATACTGGGCTGGGACAAGCTTACTTGGTGTGTCGTTTTGCCTGGGAGGATCTGGAAGAGCCTTGAGACATAGACGTTTGGTCACGAGGCAAGCGGGATACACTTGTCTTATTAGCAGACATTTTATCAAGATTAAGCATACGTTTTGAAATGTTCCGATTTCCACCAGTGGTTACTTGTTCAGAACAAATTTATCCTCCCATTTTAGCTGGCAGTTACTGGGGTATTTTCCATAACGCGACCTACTGGGGGCGTGGGGCCTATTCCCTCCTCGTGCTCCGGAAATATTGGACGAAGTAAGTAACCCATTATTGTTGAACTCGGAGTCACTGATAGCGTCACATATCAGGGCAAATACAAAATGTTTAACCATTTCATGAGTTGGTCTCGATGGATGCAATTGGTGCGCAAAATAACGATATTAAACGCATCGGCTGTCATTAAATCGGTATGATTCTTGCGTCTGACACGTCTGAGTACCATTCTAAGCTTTTTCTGACCTTGGGTCAGGTTATGGTCATCAAAGGTCACAAGGTCAAACTGCCGATTGCTGTCATTTCGCGTTGCAATGCATGTTTATGTTTTTGTCTAAAATGTTAAAATAATCTTTGAACATTGCTTGTTCCACACAAATTGAAGTGCAGGGTAACATTGAATGACTGGGGTAACGTATGACTGTGGTATAATGCAGGGTAACATTGAATGACTGGGGTAACGTATGCAAATGCCGCGTTAAGTGGCGGATATTTTCTCGAAAGACAATCAGTCGGTTAATTTTGGGAATATTAAGTGTGAATTGTATACACATGCTCATCGTATGTGTCGCTAACATACATGTCCCGTGTTCTTCGACTGCTGGATTTTTTTTTTAATATGATAAGTAAAACAATGTTTTTCCTTTTTTTCTCAAAGTTTCACATTTTCGAGAAATTGGTCATTTAGATAGCAATTCGATCATTGGATCTATTGTAAGCTATTCGACATATTTCAATTGAATTATATCATCAAAACTCTGCTTTTGACAGCGTTTTTCGTAAACCATTATTTTTCGACAAAAACAAAACACGACTTCACTCTGACGTCATTTCTGGTTGATCACCATGACGTCATTTTTGTCCTTCGGTCCACGTGCATGGCATTCATGTGAGAGAGGGTACTTAAAGTTTGGTGACGATACTGGCATAAGTGAACGAGACATTGCGCGATGGGTTGGAGGGACTGCACACAGAAAGATGAGTTTTAACCTTGGGGATGGATATGTAAATGGGGATGAATATGAGGGGCCTGACTAGATTTCATCGGAAAGTTTTGTTATACAAATCGATCGCATATGTCAGCTTATGTATGTGGATGTATACAATATACATGGCAATGGTCAAAGGGATAACAAATGGCATATCGCTGGTGATACCTATCCCGTGGCTAACCGTAATGCATTTGTTTAATCAGTGAGGTAGTTACGATCGTGCCATCTACAAAGCTGTATTTAACTGTGTAATATATAACCAGCAAGTTGCTGTGACGCTGTTTGTGTACCATCTACCATTATCTCGTGATGTTTAGAAAACCACTGAACATATAGCTATGACAATTTCAGGACCCCTCAAGATGTTTCTGCATATTAGCCAAAAAATAAAATAAGTCACCTGCATTGGACAGGTAGAGATGACGTAGCAATAAATTAATTTGTAAACTTTCCTAATGAGAGAGACAGAGTGACTTACAATAAATTAGCAAAATGTTTACCCTGCCCAAAATGTTGTATACAAATAAGTAAATAAAGTACCAAACCTCGTTCGGAGTTCAAATAAACAGAAACCAAAGCATTCTGATGTTTCGCTTCCCAACAACACTAAGCAATACCAGATAACCAGAAACCATTGACGTTCCTTCGATTTGGATTATAATTAAATCGCAGCATCCTATGAAATGGAAACGCATCAACGATAATTGACTATGCCTACCTATACATATAGCAGCGTGACACGTTAACGACCATGTAATCCCATCTGGTGATATAACAGACATTTATGTTTACTATTTTAGTTGTGGGTCTTATATAACGTTGCTGAACAGTTTGCCTATGCCAGTCTGATTGCGCCAAAATGTAGTCATTCAGTCCATGCATATTCGTAATATACGGAATCATGAAGAAGAAGACAAATATTTATTCAGTGACGAGAGTGACTAATTGTCATGACGTAATGATTTTGCTGGAAATATGATGATGATGATTGGTGTTATAGGCGCTAAGACGCTTGAAATATGATTGTTGTGAGGATCATATTATGCAGATAAACCTGTTCACTATAGATACAAGACGATGAGCAAAGTCGGCGGCCGGAATTCCGGCCCGGCGGGCTTGGTGCTGATCCGGAACTGGCTGACTCGCTATCTTGCCGAATCCGTCCCCGTCCTTGTCAAGCTGTTGGTTCAGGATGAGCAGTGCGGTGCATGTGATGTGCTAAACCTTAACCACGTCCAACTCAGGATTTGCCTAGATGAATATTTCCTCATGCAAATATTTAATTGGTGCAGTGCTTGTGGTAGAGTTTTCAATCTTATTAATAATTATGCATCTCTATTTTCGGCATCTGCAATCCAATTCAGCGCTCAGCCGGTAGTGATGTAGGTTCGATGTGATGAGCTATTTTCGATAATGATACTGTGCAAAATATGAGAGCATTTAGTATGATAACATGGATCCTATACTTGCAATACAAACGCAATGCAATGGACAAAACGTAACAACACGCAACTACTCAAACAGTCCCGTTATTGCAAAAAACACTGGATTTATATATAGGTGGAGACTTTCTAATCACTCAAACATTGCGGATAGCCGTTATTGTATAGCTTAACCACATTATTTCTCGAAATACCGTATAGCTTAACCACGAGCTGCAACTGATTGAATTTGCAATACCTTTAGGTATTAGCATCAGCCTTTAGGAAGAACAAATAAAGGATCAAATTTACACAAGTCAAGCCCTTCTGCGTAACAATTGGTAAAACAATTATTTTGCCACAATAATCATGACTTAAACATTACAATAACCAATTAAACAAATACAATTACAACACGCAGAGCGTGTTGTAATTGTATTTGCCACATTGCCACAATGCCCGACCGGGTGGGGCGGAGAAGTGAGAGGCGGGTGACACGAGTCACGACCTTTGACCGGTCACCCTCCCCTCTCGGACCGGATTAGCCATCAGGCGCTCCGTATGTGCTGGGGCTCTCAAACTGTTCTCGTTAGTTCGGTGGAGCGCCGCACGCTGTAGATAGTTACTTTCAAGAGACGTTATGCGTTATGTACGTTATGCGTACGTTATGCGTACGTTATGCGTACGTTATGCGTAGCGTTGACAAATAGTTACGTGGACAATTCGTACGTAAGCTGTACCGCAAGATGTTGTGCCGTGCGGCGCAGTCTACCACTTATTCTGATGTGTCTAACACAATGATGCAGTCTCCAGACGCCTAAACTACGGACATTGGATGGGTTCACTACACTGCGTGTAGTATTAGCCCATTGGCGCATTCAGAAAAGAAAAACGTGTATTTGGACTGGGACAAATCCCAGAAAGTATGACACAATATCAAGAACTCAACGGATTTCGTTCCCTGGTGCATTTAAAGGGAAATAATGACCTTTTGATTTTGTTAGCAACAATTTCTTAGGCTACCGTTATGGTTATAAAATTATTTTATTTAAATTTAAGAATTAAATAAAATGATCCCCAAATTCAAAGTTGTAAGTTTGGAAAAAATACAAAACAAGTGCCTTGTGTACTTCATGAAGGTCATTGACAAATTCGTCCTTCCCTACCATTGTTTACATCGAGTGCGGCATTTTTGGAGGCTCTGTGACGTTTCCGATCAAACTGAGCGCTGCTCGAACACACGCTAGTAGCGCTTTCGTTCTCCATGGCAACCAGGCGTCAGCCAATCAAAAGTCAGAAAGGGAATACGTTCTGGCTTTGCATTGGCTCAAGTCTGGTTGCCATGGAGAACGAAAGCGCTACTAGCGCTACTAGCGTGCGTTCGAGCAGCGCTCTGATCCGTGAAGCAATCCGTGAAGCATCCGTGATGCATGACTGACTATCAGTATAAGTCATGAATAACAACAACATGCAAACTATACCAACTCGAATAAAATAAGGGCGGAATGAATTGAACCCCAGGCAAGCTAGTATTCGCAAAGCACTCGGCACTGCGCCACAATATCAAAAGGTGAGGGAAATGCATATTGGATACAATATTATTACGTCACAAGTTTCTGAAGTGTCAACTACTATGAAATACAGTGATAAAATACCTTTAATAATGATTAACAAGAAAATGCAAACTTAAAACAATAATTTGAATAAGTCTTTAATTAGCTTTCAACTCAAAATCAGATATATTTTGCAATGCTACATTAGAATGGCACCAGTGACGTCATTTAAAAAGCCTGTTACGGGACTTGGGTATACTAATCAGGAACAACTCGCCACAATGGTTAAGTGCACCGAGAAGCATGACAATGACTTTGTAAACAAATCGCCGACGCTAAATAGGTCGCCGTCGATGTGCATCGATGAGCTTCCGACTTAATTGCCAGTTTTGTGTTATTGTTTGTTAGTTTTTTTGGGAAAAAAAATCTTATTTTTCATGATAATATAAAGCATAGTGTTATATACAGCCACAGACAAATTATACAATACTCCTAATGTTGAAAACAAATTAATCGATTTTCACAAATTGAGGGTCGCAACCACTAACTATGCCGCCGTTGATGTGCATCGATGAGCTTCCGATTTTATTGCCACTTTTTCCAATCGCTGTTAGTTTTAGAAGATCGCCGGGCATATAATCACAACAAGCAGAACGCACAATATATTTTCCACTCTATTGCGTAAAAAAACAATACGGGAAAAACCCGCAGTTTGATGAGGACCAAAAGTACTTGCAAGTACCGGTTCGTTAAAAGTGTGGAACGCTTATCAACTTTAACTTGAAATATCTTTCGGTAGGGAAGGTTCCATGCAAAATGTGATGAATTTACAATACATTTTGGTCTCGTCTGGCGATTTCAAGTGCTAACTCCATTTTTGTGGGAAAGGGTCATTATTTCCCTTTAAGACTCTTTTTTGCTTTTGCTTTTTTTTGCTTTATTTCGGTGCTGCTCCACGGCCCGGTGGTGCTCCCACGGCCCAAGGTGGGGGGGGGGGTCATGACCCACGTGACCCCTCCTCCCGCCCCCTGGATCCGCCACTAGTCAAAGCTGTTAGGACTTCCTTCATAGCCGGACAATGTGTCAACTTTCTCATGATATTAATTATGTCCCAGACCAGAGTTCGCCATGGGTCGGGCTGGCCCTATGGGTCATGGGCTGGGCCTGGGCTGGGCCTGGGCTGGGCCTGGGCTGGGCCTGGGCTGGGCCTGGGCTGGGCCTGGGCTGGGCCTGGGCTGGGCCTGGGCTGGGCCTGGGCTGGGCCTGGGCTGGGCCTGGGCTGGGCCTGGGCTGGGCCTGGGCTGGGCCTGGGCTGGGCCTGGGCTGGGCCTGGGCTGGGCCTGGGCTGGGCCTGGGCTGGGCCTGGGCTGGGCCTGGGCTGGGCCTGGGCTGGGCCTGGGCTGGGCCTGGGCTGGGCCTGGGCTGGGCCTGGGCTGGGCCTGGGCTGGGCCTGGGCTGGGCCTGGGCTGGGCCTGGGCTGGGCCTGGGCTGGGCCTGGGCTGGGCCTGGGCTGGGCCTGGGCTGGGCCTGGGCTGGGCCTGGGCTGGGCCTGGGCTGGGCCTGGGCTGGGCCTGGGCCGGGCCTCAACTTTAAGGATATCACTGGGCTCCGGGTGGGCATGGGCCTGATCATTTTGAAGTAATGCACGCGTCGCACAAGCTCAGGTCAGAGCTCAAACATATTTTAACCAGCAGTTCACTTCACTTCCATAGCAACACACAGGTGAGTGAAATTGAGCTCGTCATAATAAATATTGATTGAATAGTGCATCAACACTCAAATAAATGATACTAAATGAACAGTACTATCAGAGTTATATGCAGTAGTACTACAGACTCGTACAGAGTACATAATACGGATACCTACTAATATTCAGTCATCGTGTACATGAACACCTGAACAGGGGCGCCGTGTCATGCAAATGAATGGTAGGACCCCAATGCTAATTTTATAAATTTTAAAGTCATTCTTACCATGCAACGCCATAGGCCTAATGTTAAAATGTGACATTGGTAGGGCACTGGCCCTACCAGGCCTATAGAAAACAACCTGAAATGATGACAGAAGATACCAGCACCTGCAATGCTGAAAATGATCATCTTAAATCCATTTAACAAATAAAGAATTAACTAACCCAGGCGCGGACCTAGGGGGGGGGGGCGCTTGGGCGCCTGCCCCTCCCGAGCCGGGTCACGCCCATGTATCGCCCGCCAAGTGCTCCCGTAGGGCGCAACTTTTTATATGGTGCACCCCCCCCTGACCGAAATCCTGGATCCGCGCCTGTAACCAATATAATTAACCCCATTGCATTGTGCATGAGAGGCATCATCATATCGCAAGTATAGGCATTAGGCATTCACAGGAAATTCAAAGTTCAAACCCCTACAAACAGTTTATGGGACTTTAAAGTGTTTGAAATGTCGCTGTCAGACATGCAGGATTACATCGTACCCAGTGAAAACATCTTCAATCAATATTTTGATCCGCTTTGTCGAAACAAGATCCCTCAACACTAACAGGTTAGCGCACACCAAGGTCATAAATATAAGCTCACACAGGGTAGGCTAGCTCAAACGTTACAAGCTTTCAACTTGAAAGCTACATTCCTTTTTATGACGTATGCAGTTTCCAAACTGGCACCAATTGATATTTGTAGCATTTATGGCTAAAAGCTTGCATTTTTACGTTGCATTTCGCGTACATAAATGGAAATAGTATTGTATTTGAGCATAATAATGATTAAAACCTCTCTTTGATATTATGGCTACTGGGCACTGTCTATACATCATTAGTTTACACTTTACAATGAGCAATCATTTGTCGGCATAGATGGTATGTCTGCACAGCAGTCAGCACGCACTGCGCAGTGCTGCCATTTGCATTGGGGACTCGGTCGCGTGATTTTTTTGGTAGACAAAGAAGTGCCACATATAGATATTGCTTTGAAATTCGGTGTGGGCATCGTCCAGTTATCGCTAGATGTGGCACTTCTTTGTCTACCAAAAATAAAAATACGCGGCTCGGGAGAGTCGGGAATTCGGGTTGGCTATCAGGCGAATACGGTGGAATTCACCTAACCCTAACCTAACCTAAACTAACCTACCTATCTCTTGGAGCCAGTTTTTTTTAAAGAAGTCCATCGGCCGAAATCCACAATGTGTCATGACGTTTCGGTGATTTTAAGCCGTTTACGGTGAGGAAGTTAGTCATTTCGGTGATGGGATTAATTTATTCCCTTCGCATTGCGTACTCAGTCTGCATTGAATACATTACGTCAATCTTAAATATAGCTTTGTACCTGCAACAACTTGAAATGGCTGTGAATTTGCTAAATTTCTGATTGTTTGTACAATTGAAGCCCAAAAATGACACATTAACGCATGTTATTTGTAAAATACTAGAATGCATATCCTTGCTTATGTAATAACGTCATCAAAACGCAAAATCTTAATTGACTGGTTTTAAGATAAATGCGTCGACTTCGCCGCACTTCGATGACATGCATGCTGGATCAAGAAGCTACAACGCCATCAGGCCGTTGTCATCTCGATGCGCATAAGCTGATCAATAATCGGCGCTAATGACGTCACCGGGGAATTAGTTTTTGGATCCCTGTGAGTTTCCTAGTCATTAATATGAAACTTCATACTGTCTAGCATACAGTATTGATGATGCACTTTACATGTATGTCACTTGCGAAGTAGTGTCCCGAATATTTAGCTTACTATGCCGGATATAAGTATGCCCCGGTGACGTCATGGCAGATACCTGCGCAGCAGGGACGGTTCTACCTTATCTCTATGGCCTTGCACGCCATAACATAGCGCAACACCAACGTGTGTTGGTTGAAGGCCAGGCGTTGATGAGAACAATAGTTGGCCGGTGGGTCGGATGTTTTTGCCATTTTGTAAATGTTGGTATCGTGACTCAAAATGTGATACGTTAACAAGGTAAGTATTTGTTGTGGGGGAATATCCCTGACTCAATCTCCAAGTTTTGTTCGATCCCCATTAAATCCAACTTGAATTCGGGTATCATGAAGTATCAACTATCATTTGCTCTGATTACATAATATATCTCGTTTTCTTTGTTTAATCATAAAGTTATATTTGTGCCAAAACACCTTTGTCTTATGTTACATGTATTTACTATTTAACCTCATTGTTTAGTTGTGTTCCTTTCACTGTTTGGCCCAAAGTATTTTCACAGCACATGCTGCAAATTCAATCCATATGTACCAACTACCAGTGGGTGGCTTACATGGCATGGACTTAAACTTCTGTCCTTGATTTTGACATGCTCGCCACTGGGCGCCAAATGACCGCAGCAGTCGGGGCGCCATAAGCAGGGGCGTCGTCATGCGCGTCGCCACCACTGGGGACACTAGGGACATTGTCCCTAGTAATTTTCACCCATCTCTAATATGGTCCCATGCTAATGTACATGTGCACTTGGATTTGTCCCCACTAACTGGCTTTATATATTTCAAGGTCTATCTTAGTTCTTACCATGCAACGCCATAGGCCTAATGTTAAAATGTGGCAGCATTATCGATAGGGCTCTGGCCCTACCAGGCCTATAGAAAATGATACCTATGGCCATAAGCCACAATCATCATGATATACTTGCCTGTACTTTCTTTTCACATTTATAGTATAATACAAGTGAATATGCTAGGATAATGATTGCAAATTTTGTGAAAATAATGATATGCTTAATCTGAATGGGCCGGACGGGCCTGGGCCTCAATATTATTAATTTTACTGGGCCTGGTCGGGGCCTGGGCTTGGTGTTGATGGGTCTGGGCTGGGCCGGGCTGGAGGTTGGTGGGACCGTGACGAACACTGTTCCAGACCTATGTCCGTGATCGCCCCGTGGATCCACCCGTGGAGTTGGTATTATGACTGATTTTCCGATAGTAAATGCCGGTGGTCGCATCATGCCATACAGTTCCAATGCGGAATGCCACCACTATTACGATTGATTGCGCCGCGCCGTCGTGTCCTACAGCGACAGCGCCTGCAGGGTTTAGTCTGAGCCGGAAACGAACACGGCTGCATCGTTCCATATCGTGGTAAAAAGCCGGGTGAGATAAGCAGTTGGATAGCTGGTCCAAACAAACTTAATCCCGTTTGTAGTTTTTGCATCATGGTGAAGGGTAAAGTGTTTATCTGATGAGGTCATGGTTTAATAAGGTGTTAGTGTCTTTGTTGCGGGAAAAGCAGACGTACAGCATCCTGCTAGTTGCTTTACATTATTACCGAGTGGGTGCGAAGAGCCGTGAGGTTTCTCGTCAACTTACTAGACAAATTTACATTTGACCCGGTCCGACCCGGCCCGACCCGGCCATACAGACGCTTTTAGGAAGCAAATAACTTTGCAACCACTGTTCCGATTGAAATCGGGTTTCACCATTGGATAGGACCATCAAATGAATTTTAATTTTAGTACGGTGCGTTCTGATAGGGCCAATACAACGTAAAGTAACAAAACAGCGTATTGTGTCGGCATTGCGAGGCTCAAAAGTAGTTTTTACAGGTCGAACCTCACTTTGTTATACGAAAGGACTACAATGAAGCTCAAATCGTCATCAGACGAAAATTTTAATTTAAGTTTCCAACAGGTCAAGGTCACGGCGCAAAAACTAGGTCACGAAATCACGTGACACAAAAAATCGGAACTCCGTGATTGCCAAATTTGTCTTCGACTAATCTTGATTCAAACAAAAACAGGTTATCCAAATCGCTTTTTTAGTCTCGAAGTTATGGGTCATCAAAATTAGACCTGCACAGTGAACTTAGTAAAATACGGAAGGCCGTATCATAGAAAATGTTTATTTTTTTTATTTTTTGGTCACCACCAACGAATTCCCTGCCCTTGAAACCCCCAGTGCACAACTTTTCAAGAAAATTAAAATTGGTCGGACGACAATTTGTTTGGTTGTCTTTACTGTGTTTTTTTGGTAGTCTCTGGAGTTTATACCCGATAATTATGTGATTCCATCACGCTCCTGGAGCCTTTGGAATATCTCAGCAACTAGGGTAAATCTGGAGAAACGAAGTCATGGTTCCATTCAGAAAATTATGTAGACCAGTGGCAATAACCCCAAATAAGCGGTGTGAGTAGGCAGTAGGCACACTACCTTTAATAAACAACTGGTAGCAGAACAAATGGTTTGAAAGCAGCAAGAGTCAGAACTCAGTGGAGAGGGGTATGCCACTAACACGCAGTGAAGAGGGAATATGCCACTAACACGCAGTGGAGAGGGGTATGCCACTAACACGCAGTGGAGAGGGGTATGCCACTAACACGCAGTGGAGAGGGGTATGCCACTAACACGCAGTGGAGAGGGGTATGCCACTAACACGCAGTGGAGGGGGGTATGCCACTAACACGCAGTGGAGAGGGGTATGCCACTAACACGCAGTGGAGAGGGGTATGCCACTAACACACAGTGGATAGGGGTATGCCACTAACACGCAGTGGAGAGGGGTATGCCACTAGCACACAGTGGAGAGGGGTATGCCACTAACACGCAGTGGAGAGGGGTATGCCACTAGCACACAGTGGAGAGGGGTATGCCACTAACACGCAGTGGAGGGGGGTATGCCACTAACACGCAGTGGAGGGGGGTATGCCACTAACACGCAGTGGAGGGGGGTATGCCACTAACACGCAGTGGAGAGGGGTATGCCACTAACACACAGTGGATAGGGGTATGCCACTAACACGCAGTGGAGAGGGGTATGCCACTAGCACACAGTGGAGAGGGGTATGCCACTAACACGCAGTGGAGAGGGGTATGCCACTAGCACACAGTGGAGAGGGGTATGCCACTGTATCATATGTGGGACTAAAAGCTATGAGGACCAAGACCGAACTGTATATTCAGGTCAGTTACAGAGCAAGCCAAAATATTAACAGGTCACGAGCTTTACAGCTTTCATGCCCTAATTCATTAGGGTCCGCTCGGTAGGCGGATCCACGATACATCTCCCTCCTTTTAAGCGAGACGCATGTCACGGCCCGAAGCGCCTACCGCTGCGGGTCACTCGGGGAGAGAACGACTTGATCCCGTCAGGATGGCGTCCCTCTGGCGTGGGAGTCCGGCGCTGGGTATTGCTGCGAGCATGTGACTGCTCTTTACCCGGCGGACTGGGTCCTTCTGGGTTTGTACTGCTGGTCGGCTGAGTGGGGGCCGCTGGGGTCGATGCTGGACCCAGTACGGCACGACGCGACAGATGAGGAGACCGCAGCAGAGCTGGCCAGTGCGTCGGGCTCGTCGCGCCGGGAGTTGGCGGTGAGGAGCGCTGGCGCTGGAGCCCGTCTTGCTCAGTTGGTTTTAGGTGACGACGGTTGCGCCTGTAAGTCGTTCCTCCGCGCCGTACTATGTAGCTTCTTGGACCTGTTTTCTTGAGAACTTGAGCTGGCTCTGACCAGTTGGATTCTTTGTCCGTCTTCATGCGTACATCGTCACCGGGCTTGAGTTCTGAGAGTGGTTTGGCGCTATAATGTTTGTTGAAGTTCTTCTCCATCTTATCCTTCCCTTCCTTGTCTTTCTCACGGGCCGCTTGGTACTCAGCTTGCTCGGTTCTTGCCACCGGAAGTCTTGTTTGCAGGTTGCGTCCCATGAGGAGCCTTGCAGGTGAACAGCCGATAGCTTCTATGGGGGTCGCTCTGTAGTTCAGGAGAGCTAGATGCCAGTCTTTCTGCTTAAGGACCCATTTAGCGGTGCGTACCGCACGTTCAGCAGCTCCGTTGGACGACGGATGGTGTGGGTCTGTCACCCGATGCTCGAAGTTGTAAGACTTCTTGAATTCCTCGAACGTCACAGAGGTAAACTGCGTACCCCCGTCGGTTGTCAGGAGATCTGGAATACCGTGCTGGCTAAACAGAGTCTTGAGGCACTCCACCACGCCTGTGCTGCTTACATTGGGAAGACGCTGGATCTCCAAGTATCTGCTGAAGATATCGACGGTTACCAGCCAGGTAGCTCCGCCGGAATGACATATGTCAGCTGCTACATGTGACCAGGGTCTCGCTGGAACTGGCGTGGAGATGAGCGGCTCCTTGCGCTGCTTCGGTGAGTTGATTTGGCAGAATGAGCACTGAGTTACGTGGCTCTTCAGATCGCTGCTGATTTCCGGCCACCAGACAGAATGCTCTGCTCTTTCTCTGGACTTATTCAGCCCAAAGTGACCATCGTCATGGAGACGTCGCAGCATCTCTCTCTGGAGCGTCGGCGGAATCACGAGACGCTTGCCGTTCATCAGGAGGGTTCCGAAGGTGGTGTAGATGACGGTGAGCTGTCCTCTTACAGCGAAATATTCGCTCAGGCTGTGATGCTTCGGTCCTTCTTTCCAGCCACTGAGTGTTTGTTTGACGACTTGCTGTAGCACGCTGTCCGCTTCTTGCGCTTCGCTTATTTCTTTCAGACGCTGATGAGTGGCAGGAATGGCTTCATACGCGGCTTTGCAGTACTGGTGGACTTCGCTGATCATGGCGGCACTGATTTCATCATCCTTGGTTCCGGGAAATCTGGATAGAAAATCCGGAAGAACGTGCTGCTTGCCTGGGACGTACAGGGCGTGGGCATTGTAAGTCATCAGCCGCATGAGGAGGCGCTGACAACGGAGAGGTGCTTCCACAAGATTTCTTGAGTTAATCAGCGGAATCAGAGGCTTGTGGTCAAGCTGCAGCTCAAACTTCGGCAGACCCGCCAGAAACATGTGCATTTTTTCGCATGTCCATGTGGCTGCCAGAAGCTCTTTTTCGATTTGCGCCCATTTTCTTTCTGTTTCTGTTAGTGTCCTGCTGCAGTATGCCACTGGCTTGAGCTCATTGCCATGTTTTTGCAATATGCAGCCTCCCAATCCATAGCTGCTGGCATCGGCGCTGACGACCGTTTCTTTTGCTGGATCATAGAAGGCTAGCACCGGTGCTGATGTCAACAGCTGCTTCACTCTGTCCAGTGCTTCCTGCTGTGCGCTTGTCCACAGCCAAGCGGTATCTTTGCGCAGCAGATCATAGAGAGGCCGCAGATTTTCTTGAATGTTTGGCACGAACCGACATAGGTAATTGATCATGCCGAGGAGTGACCTCAGCTCTTCCACGCTACTGGGAGCCTGTAGCTTTGTGATCGCTTCTAGCTTCTCTTCATCAACTTGGATGCCGTGCTTACTTATCTTGAAGCCTAGAAACTTGATTTCTTCCTGCTTCAGCTGGCACTTCTTCTTATTGAGTCGTAGTCCTGACTCCTCAATTCTCTGCAGCACATCTTGCAGGCGGACATCATGTGTACTTGCATCGCCGAAGCACACAATGTCATCCGGAACGCACCTGGCATGCTGTAAAATTATAGGCTTAAATATCTGATAGCGGCATGAAAAGAAGCTACGTTAAAATTGCGCACGCTTGCTAAATTAAGTCCCACATTGCTGATGAAGGTAAGGCTAAATTGAATTATTATCACTTTAAATAATCCTGCCGGCTGCGCCATGTATCATATGTGGGACTAAAAGCTATGAGGACCAAGACCGAACTGTATATTCAGGTCAGTTACAGAGCAAGCCAAAATATTAACAGGTCACGAGCTTTACAGCTTTCATGCCCTAATTCATTAGGGTCCGCTCGGTAGGCGGATCCACGATACAGCCACTAACACGCAGTGGAGGGGGGTATGCCACTAACACGCAGTGGAGAGGGGTATGCCACTAACACGCAGTGAAGAGGGAATATGCCACTAACACGCAGTGGAGGGGGGTATGCCACTAACACGCAGTGGAGGGGGGTATGCCACTAACACGCAGTGGAGAGGGGTATGCCACTAACACGCAGTGAAGAGGGAATATGCCACTAACACGCAGTGAAGAGGGGTATGCCACTAACACGCAGTGGAGGGGGGTATGCCACTAACACGCAGTGGAGGGGGGTATGCCACTAACACGCAGTGGAGAGGGGTATACCACTAACACGCAGTGGAGAGGGGTATGCCACTAACACGCAGTGGAGAGGGGTATGCCACTAACACACAGTGGAGAGGAGTATGCCACTAACACGCAGTGGAGGGGGGGGGGGGGCATTTAGTGTCCCCCCTAAGATCTCAGAAAATATGAGGGCTAAAACAATCAAACTTATAGGATAAGCAGGTGCTATGATCATCTACATTTTCTGAAATTTGCGTGACCTTAGGTCAATATATTCAAGGTCAAACTAGGTCACGAAGGTCAAATCTTGCCAAATGTCACAATTTTGGGAATTTGAACTGTGACGTCACAGGTCACCAGCAATGTGTCCAAAGTGATGTCCAGGGATGTACATTGACATTGGCTACCGAATGGAGCTTGAATCTTCCCGATCCGACTGTTGGTTCCGAAGATATCTCTTCGCCGATATCGATTCTGGCCGCCATCTTGGATGACAAATCCATATAACTCAAACATTTACCGACCGATGTTCATTTTTTGGGGGTCAAACGATCCGCTATTGAGTTGGCCTTAATGTCGCACAAAAAAAACACCGCCCTGCTCCGCTTCGTTTTAGAGCTATTCACGAAAAACATGTGAGTGGGGAGGGGGAGGGGGGGGGGGGCACACAAGTGCCCCCTCCCCTTCCACTGCGCGTGTTAAAAGGAACGTTTCACCTTTCTGAAAGTTGTCAAATATACGCTGGTTGTAGAAGAAAATATGAAGTAAGCATTGCTGAAAACAATGGTTATATTTTTCACTCGAAAAGTCACTTAACTTTATACAAATTAAGTTTTTATATTTGGGGGAATGACGTCATTATTGAGCTATAGAGCGCCACTGATTGCCTGACAAAGTCGGATTGGCTGAAAAAGTGACTGTCAGCCAATCAGCGACTACACCAGCCTGGAGTCATTTTGCAAATGGTAAATTAAATTGCTTAAAAACGGTTAAGTTTTGGGAAAAGAGACCTTAGTAATTTAGTCATTTCAATAACGGCCCAAGAAAATGGCTATCTCAGTTTAAAACTAATACAAAGATGAAACATTCTCTTTAAATGCCGATGTCTGCATCTTTGCGGTCGCATCGCCTTTTTAGGAACTCGGCAGACTAGCTAAACATGTAGCCCGCTTGAAAGTTAACATTTTATGAAGGGAGTGTCCCCTGGAGCAAGCACTTAGGTGCCGCCAAGGAAAGCCTCTGCCAGACATTTAATGGAATTCATTTCCCCTTTTTCAAAATTTGTATAAGCATTGGCGAAACTTGTGTCATACCGCGAAGCGGCACAAATTTTTCCCGTTTTGTATTGTGGATAGCTGGATTATGGCTGCTGTACAGGCAATTATTTACGATTACGATTAGACTCGAGCAACGTGGGGGAAAAAGATACGTTGCCCCCCCCCCTTGAAGCACAAGGGAGGGGGCATGGCTCCGTGCCCCCCCCCCCCCCCTGGGGCCGCCAGTGGTGGCACACGCAAACGTCGAAATGAACTAAAATCATTCTTGATCAAAAATGGCATTATTCATCTAAGCATTAATTTATACGCTGAAGCATGCAGCGCTCAGAACGTACTCCCTTTTGGCGGATTCGAGAAAGGAGATCATGAACAATTTAATCAAACTTAATTTTTATGTTGGCATGCATTGAGGCCTGGCAATTTGTATGGAGGACTAAAAGGACTAAAAGGACTATGTGTTCAGTGTTAGTACCACGCGTGTTGCCGCACCGTTTCATATTTCAAACCTGTTTTAGCTTTACCAGAGCGCGCCCGCTCGGTCATCGCCCAAAAAGGAATTTCACTGGTACTACTGTAAATAATTGAGCTTTTTTTTATAGTAATATTGCTGTGTAATTTTTACGTTCCACTTCTATCAAAGAACCACAATATCACCAATGACAACGCCGTTTCCCTAGCGTGTTTTTCATTACGGTAGCGCACGTGTACTGCGACCAAGTGGCACCTCAGCTGTGCTGGCGCGCCAGCTGGCGGCGACCGCAGCAGCTGTGCGCGTGTGATTTATCGCCATGATCACGCTGAAGATGCAGGGGATTTAAAGAGCGCTTCACAAAGCAATCGGACGCCAGCCAGGCACGTGTAGTCGTGTGACGCAGGAGGCGCGGCAAATGTCGGCAAAAGTCATGCAGTTGCTCTAGTTTGACGTTTAGTAACGCGAATAAGCGATGGCTATTTATTTATATATTTATATATTTTGTCTCTATATATATATATATATATACATTATTTACATAAGGCGCATTGATTGCCAATGATATGGTGGCTAATATGTCGAGTAATCAATAGTAGTGATGAGATGCGTTATCCTTACAATAGAAACTGTGATTAATGAAGGAAGTGCTTATTCTTACCATAACCATATCACCCGGGGAAACTACAAGAGCAAAGCTTGCGAACGTTGCAATTGTTCTAACATGAACTCAACCGTTTACAAAATTAGATCATTATGCAATAAATACATAAATAGAAAGACAGTTACTAGCTTCTGTAACTAGTCAAAATATTGTACCATTTCCAGTTCCAGTTTATGTCCGGTTACAATTTCCATCGCTTAAAGCGAATGTTTCACCTTTGTATTGGTTTTGAACTGAGATAGCCGTTATTGAAATGTCGAAAATACTAAGGTCATTTTCCCCAAAACTTAACCGTTTTTAAGTAATTTAATTTCCCATTTGCAAAATGGGGTCTAGGCTAGAGCCGCCGCTGATTGGCTGACAGCCACTTTTTCAGCCAATCCCACTTTGTCGGCCAATCCGCGGCGGTCTATAGCTCAATCATGACGTCATCATCCCAAATTTAAAACCTTAATTTGTATAAAGTTAAGTGACTTTTCGAGATAACATATATCCCCATCGTTATCAGCAGCACTTCTTCATATTTTCGACTACAACCAGCGCATTTTTGACAACTTTCAGAAATGTGAAACATTCCCTTTAATGATCAGTTTCATCATCCGTCCCAAGCCCGTTTGAACCTAGGAATGGCTCTGTGTATTAAGAGCGACCACGTGTCAGGTGGCCAATCACTCAACGGCCCGATAGGCCCGGTATCACCCGATAGGCGACCGGGCCCGGTAGGCCCGGTATCAGACGCCATCATTGTGGCTCCAGAAAACACTGCCATCTGGCGGGTGAAAATTCGCGCAATATTATCACCTCTGTCCAAGGCCGGCAGTAAACAAGATCATTAGAAAGTTGTGAGCCAAGGTACCCTGTATTGATGAGGGGCTGCGACTCGGAAATGAACAATAATTAATCGCCGGGAATATGTCTACAATGAAAGGCTTTCCGGTTAATTTACATGTAAATGAGGTATAATTGCATAGTTCCATTACCATGCCTAACTTACGCGCTGAATCTCTATAGAAGTAAGCACCAGTTGCCAGTTATTTTATTTAAACAACATAAAGTGATGATATGTTTAATAACTTGACTAAACTATCCAAGGGAATTTATTGAAAATAAAGAAGGAAATGCAAAAACTGGTATTAAAGTTGCAAGAATCTTGTAACGCGATCACAAATGGCCCAAACGCATGCGTACAGGTGTTCCACGTTTAATAACATGCGAAAATTCAACCAACTTGCGTAATACCTTTACCTGCAATAAAACACGTAACCATTCCGATTAACTGCACGACATACCCACTATGAGTGTACGTTAACTAATTAACAACACCTGCATCACTATGTCCCCTGCGGCACAGTGTCGCAAGAACTGTGGGAGACGTACCGCTTCGTGCGCACGGCGTGGTCACGAGGTCACCACGTCCTGCGCGTCACGAGGGCACGAGGTCACCACGTCCTGCGCGTCACGAGGGCACGAGGTCACCACGTCCTGCGAGGTCACGAGGGCACGAGGTCACCACGTCCTGCGCGTCACGAGGTCACCACCACCACGTCCTGCGCGTCACGAGGTCACCACGTACTGCGCGTCACGAGGTCACCACGTCCTGCGCGTCACGAGGTCATCACGTCCTGCGCGTCACGAGGTCACCTCGTCCTGCGAGGTCACGAGGTCACCACGTCCTGCGAGGTCACAAGGTCACCACGTCCTGCGCGTCACGAGGTCACCACGCCCTGCGAGGTCACAAGGTCACCACGTCCTGCGCGTCACGAGGTCACCACGTCCTGCGCGTCACGAGGTCACCACGTCCTGCGCGTCACGAGGTCACCACGTCCTGAGCGTCACGAGGGCACGAGGTCACCACGTACTGCGCGTCACGAGGTCACCACGTACTGCGCGTCACGAGGTCACCACGTCCTGCGCGTCACGAGGTCACCACGTCCTGCGCGTCACGAGGTCACCACGTACTGCGCGTCACGAGGGCACGAGGTCACCACGTCCTGCGCGTCACGAGGTCACCAGGCCCTGCGCGTCACGAGGGCACGAGGTCACCACGTACTGCGCGTCACGAGGTCACCACGTACTGCGCGTCACGAGGGCACGAGGTCACCACGTACTGCGTGTCACGAGGGCACGAGGTCACCACGTACTGCGCGTCACGAGGTCACCACGTACTGCGCGTCACGAGGTCACCACATACTGCGCGTCACGAGGGCACGAGGTCACCACGTCCTGTGCGTCACGAGGGCACGAGGTCACCTCGTCCTGCAAGGTCACGAGGTCACCACGTCCTGCGCGTCACGAGGTCACCACGTCCTGCGCGTCACGAGGTCACCACGTCCTGCGCGTCACGAGGTCACGAGGTCACTTCGTCTTGCGCGTCACGAGGTCACCGCGTCCTGCGCGTCACGAGGTCACGAGGTCACCACGTCCTGCGAGGTCACAAGGTCACCACGTCCTGCGCGTCACGAAGTCACCACGTCCTGCGAGGTCACAAGGTCACCACGTCCTGCGCGTCACGAGGTCACCACGTCCTGCGCGTCACGAGGTCACCACGTACTGCGCGTCACGAGGTCACCACGTCCTGCGCGTCACGAGGTCACCACGTCCTGCGCGTCACGAGGTCACCACGTCCTGCGCATCACGAGGTCACCACGTCCTGCGCGTCACGAGGTCACCACGTCCTGTGCGTCACGAGGGCACGAGGTCACCACGTCCTGTGCGTCACGAGGGCACGAGATCACCACGTACTGCGCGTTACGAGGTCACCACGTCCTGCGAGGTCACAAGGTCACCACGTCCTGCGCGTCACGAGGTCACCACGTCCTGCGCGTCACGAGATCACCACGTCCTGCGCGTCACGAGGGCACGAGGTCACACCGTACTGCGCGTCACGAGGTCACCACGTCCTGCGCGTCACGAGGTCACCACGTCCTGAGCGTCACGAGGTCACCACGTCCTGAGCGTCACGAGGTCACCACGTCCTGCGCGTCACGAGGTCACCACGTCCTGAGCGTCACGAGGTCACCACGTCCTGCGCGTCACAAGGTCACCACGTCCTGCGCGTCACGAGGTCACCACGTCCTGCGCGTCACGAGGTCACCACGTCCTGCGCGTCACGAGGTCACCACGTCCTGCGCGTCACGAGGTCACCACCACCAAGTCCTGCACGTCACGCCTGTTTGCAAACAAAGCTAAGGGTCGCCATCTTGCATGACTGCTAGATAACCGGCTTCCGTCTCCAGCAGGATAGAAAGTAGGGCTGTAATTAGCGAGCTTAGGGTCGGCGGAAGCCGCCATGCGCCACGGAGCTGGGTGCTGCATGTGTCCTGTTGTGTCAGCAGTCAGGCCGAGTGGGGTGGTTTACGGTCGTAAGATTCTAACGTGGAGGTAAAACGCTCCACTGTGGGACGTTGTAACGTTGCGAAAGGAGATAAATGTATTATTTGGATGGCTGGCAATCCTTGTACAGGAATTTTTCCCGCTTTTCAATCCAACAAAACATCATTTTCTCTCCTTTGTCAAAAGTTGTGTTAAAATTATCAATCAGGTGCCAAATATGTATTTTAGTGGTCAAATGAATAATTAAAATAGACAAGCTTTCTGGCCGCATGAACAATGATATTGGTGGCTAATATGTCGAACAATCAATAGTAGTGATGCGATGCGTTATCCTTACAATAGAACTTCAAGCTTTCTGAAGTTTGAAAGCTGAAGAAACTTCAAGCTTTCTGAAGTTTGGTCTGAAGCTTGTCTATTTTAATTATTGATTTTACCACTAAAATACATATTTGGCATGTTATTGATCATTTTAACACAACTTTTTACAAAGGAGAGAAAATGATGTTTGTTGGATTGAAGAGCGGGAAGAATTGCTGTACAAGGATTTGATCGGGAAAGAAAATGTGTGAAATGCATGCAAAAAGACTCAAAGAACTATGACAAAACATGAACCCTGAGATGTCACTTCGAAGACAACTTTGGGAGATAACAAGGAGGGAAATGGACACCGGCATCCTGAACTGAATAGCCTGAACGCCTCCCCTCCCCTCCCACTATACCACTGACCACCTGGGCACGTGCCTAGCGCCAACCCAGAGGCACCCCTGGCCGACCGCACACCCGTACCTCCGCCTCCAGACGCGGAGATAAAAAAAACACATTATCTAACCTCGCTGACCACCTGCTCAACCGACCAATCAGCGGTCTCCAAGCCCAGTGACCCTTCACCGACCCAGTCCGACTCAAGACATGCGGGCGCGCGCGGTGCTTACACCTGCCTGTGACGTCAGACCACGTGCTCGCTGGCCAGCTGTCGTGCGCCAGCTGCCCAGCGGAGGGGGGGGGGGGGGGGGGGGGTAGGCAGGTGGGGTGGCCGCCGCCGCCACCGCCGCTGCCGCCGCCGCCGCCGGCGCCGGTGGGTTTTCAGTAGTGAGTTCGGCGTGGTGGAGGTGGTGCGGTTGGAGTGGTCGCTCTGGAACCAGGCCGGTCTGGTTTTAGCAGGACGGTGTCGAAGTGCGCGGCCAGCAACCGGACGGCTGAGGTGAGTCCAGCGTTAATGCTGTTATTGGTGGTTGTGGGCGGTTTGTTGATTGCTGCTTGTTGTAATACCCGCGTCATACGTTGATTGCTGTCACAAGTTTGTTGCCACTTTGCTCGCATGCCTGCAGTGATGAACACAAACTAAACTTGATTAGGCTCATTCAAAGTTGTGAATGGCAGTCGATCAAAAACCGTCCTCGAATGTGTAAATGATGCAATGTTGTAATGGAGTTGACCTTGTAATATATTGTAATATTTAATATAATGTTGTCCGTTGGCAATAGAATGTATCAGCTGAAATTCACAACTCACATTTGTAGTTACAGGCTTGAATGCCTCTGATGTTAACAAACAATATGCAGACGATATTTGCTGAGCGATTTGAGCCACTTTCAACGTCCGGGCTATCACTCTCACAATGCCATTTACAAACTGATTTTTACGTTCAAATTACAAAGGCACATTCAGTAAAATATAGACTTATCATATCAGTGTCTTCAATTGAATGCATCGTGTTAAACACTCGAAGCTCTTCCTTTCTCTATACAACTCGCATCCCATCTCTTCAACTTGACCTATTCTCGCCCACGTGGCAAACACTTTGGCGCCAAGCCGGCGCTCTATCTGATGAGATAGAGCCTCGCCTTAACACTGGGCCGGCTGAGTTAATCCATTCGAATCCCGGCAATCTCATTACACTCATCGTGGGTAGAGCATTTGCAGCTTGAGTAAGCTTCCTTACACTCATCCTCTCCCTCAAAAACGTCACGCGATGTTAAGTGAAGAGGCTTTTTCGCAGTCATGCTTCATGTTGAAATGCCTGAAATTGACGTAAATTGCATGATTTAGTTCGTGAGTGAACCAGCTAAACATGGAAGCACGCGCCTTGTGTCGTTGCTTGGGGACGCGTCCTGTTGTTGCTTAGATTTACCAAGGGCCCAACTAGATAATGCATGGCTCGAAGCTCGTCCGAAGCTTCACGCTTGATATCCGCAGCTTCCAAACCTAACGCAGCTGCAGCGGCGTAGCTGAAGAGGGTCACCTATCGTGAGACCCTGTTGACGCTGGCATGTGCTTCTTCTGGTTTCAAGGTACCTATCCATGATATATACTATATACTGCTCCGTTGACGACAAGGCCGGGTGGGAAGAAAAAGTACCGCATGTTAAACCTGAAGAAGTCTGAAGGATGAGTTATGCGCGGCTGCTGGCGCAGTCCTAATCTTCCTTTCCTCTTAACCAGTCCCATCCTTTCCTTTCTCCACACTAGGACACTCCAGCCACGCGCGCTCCGACTCTCGTTTTGCACAGGAATGCGAGGTTTTAACAGCTCTATACAAAACAGCGCAGAACCATGAAATTGGTCATCCATTCGTTGTAACATCCGCCGCCGGCACCGGCACCGCAGCTTCAAGGTCCCACCATGCTATGCTGAATGGAGGAGGCTACGGAATGCGAGCTGTGATCGGCACGTGAATAGAAGGGCTCAAAGGGAGCGGGGGGGGGGGGGGGGGGGCGAGGGGAGTAGGGCAGCAAGGGTGCCCGGTTTGTCGGTAGGAAGGTGTTTTGTCGGTGTTGTGAGAAGTTTGTCGGCCTATCTGATAGATGGTGAATACGTCCTACTTTCTACGACAAAGGCACCGTTGTCGGATACGAATCAGAACTAATTGAATTTGGTTATATAGCGATACAATACTAAAATAGTAATCACGCCGTTGTGATTATACATAAGTCGCAAATATCGCAAGCTGAGCAAACTTAAGCTCTTTCAGTATGAATTATATCCGTAATGTTACAGTGAGAAGCACTACCTTTTATCTATGTTTCTTATAGTCTCTGGAGTATAATTAATAATCGGGAGCCTTATCTCGGGAGCTTAATTGTGCCATAAAGCATTACAGACTCTAGTGAGAAACACTTGATATCATTGTTATTATTGTACAGTTTAGGCGGACCGACCACTCGGTTATAAGGCGTCCAGCTAACGGCTATCTTTTGTTCCCGATTCGTGTTCTGTAATCAGGCAACCGCCGTAAATGTATGCTAGAAACCGGATTTTTCCAGCGACAAAAAGTTGTCCCCGACTTTCGACATGCATGGTGGTATCCAGATTCTCTCAAACATCCATTATAAAAAGCGCAAACACGATATAATTGATATGCCGACATAAGAAGCTTGAAATCCTTGAGCTCCTTTTTTCTTTTCTTTTTGCTCCTCCATGTAAAACCCCGACCGCCGAAACAATGCCACTGTTTCGTTTCCACGAAATCCCCTGGCGTCGTTTCGCCCTCCCTGCATTATGTTCCTCGACTCGCCCTTGACTGCAGCGAGCCTAATTACATGTGCTGAGACAGCGCTGCCGTTGCCGCCGCACTGCCCCTGGCTGAGAGAGAACGATTTAACTCGCGCTGGCGCGCTAAACGGTGGCGGGAGAACCGTGCGGCGGGCACTCCGGGTCTGCCTACCCGCCAGGCGGCCGCTGTTCGCCGCTAACCACAGCGGGAAGTTTTGGTTACATGCTGAAGAAAGCAGCGATGGGGAAAGGTACATTAGATGGGTGGATTATTGGAATGCTAGACATGCCTCAGCTTGTTGTCGAAGTTGATAAGCAGTGTAGTTTGGCGGTAGACGCCCATTTCGTTATAGAGTTTCAGTGGTCGTTTACCAAGCACGAAAGTAGCGCTGAAATTTGAAACGTAATTTCATAATACCTCTCGTTTTTTGTTATGGCTGAGTTGACACTCCTAGTCAGGAATTGGTGTCCGAATCTTTCGTTTACCGTCTTCGCCCCGTTTCCTAGACATCAATCAGCTGCACTTCGACGAGAAGTCTGCGGTGGCCGGGGTCGGCTCTGGAGATTCGGCAACAAAGCCTATTGACACCCCGCGCTCCCCTCACTAGCTGTTCAGCTCCCTGTCCAGCTGCAGGCTCTCTTCTTTAACATCCTCTACCCCCCCCCCCCCCGCCCCTCCCTGCCCGCCTGGTGCTCCCAGCCGAACAAAAGGGGCGTCCCCCGGCCCCTTCCGCGCCGTCCTCCGTGGTCCCTCGCCTCACAGCGGCTCAGCCGGCTTTCTGCCTGGATATGGAAGTCTGCGGCGGCGGCGGCGGCGCCGGGGTCGGGCAGCCGGGGCCCGGGAGGAGGTTTCTCCTCCAGTCTCGCTTCACTTGCCGGACCGGTCCGGTGGCGAGTCAGAGATAGGAGTCCGGCACTGGCGGACCCTGAACGGTCAAACAAGTTTGTAGGGGAAATCCCATTAGATCTGATAAATTGAGAGGAAAAAAATCATCGGATTTCGCTACCTGGTTTATTCAACAGTTTTTTTTAAAAAAAACTTCCATGAGAGTAAGTTGGCTAAATTGTCTTTAAAATCGAAATATTGGGAAATTTTGGCCAATTTAAGTGTTATGGGGGAATGTCATGACCCCGATGACCCCTCCCCTATGAATTCGCCCCCCTGGAGACCGGTCCTGTCGCCAACGATCAGACGTCTCTCTTGAGATCAGAGACGTGTCTCTCTGAGATCAGAGACGCGTCTCTCGGAGATCAGAGACGCGTCTCTCGGAGATCAGAGACGCGTCTCTCGGTGACCAGAGACGCGTCTCTCGGAGATCAGAGACGCGTCTCTCGGAGATCAGAGACGCGTCTCTCGGAGATCAGAGACGCGTCTCTCGGAGATCAGAGACGCGTCTGTCGGAGATCAGAGACGCGTCTGTCGGAGATCAGAGACGCGTCTGTCGGAGATCAGAGACGCGTCTGTCGGAGATCAGAGACGCGTCTCTGGGAGATCAGAGACGCGTCTCTGGGAGATCAGAGACGCGTCTCTCGGAGATCAGAGACGCGTCTCTCGGAGATCAGAGACGCGTCTCTCGGAGATCAGAGACGCGTCTCTCTTGAGATCAGAGACGCGTCTCTCTTGATCAGAGACGCGTCTCTCTTGAGATCAGAGACGCGTCTCTCTTGAGATCAGAGACGCGTCTCTCGGAGATCAGATACGCGTCTCTGAGAGACCAGAGACGCGTCTCTCGGTGACCAAAGACGCGTCTCTCGGAGATCAGAGACGCGTCTCTTGAGATCAGAGACGCGTCTCTCGGTGACCAGAGACGCGTCTCGTCTGCAGAGACCAGAGACGCGTCTCTCGGAGATCATAGACGCGTCTCGTCTGCGGAGACTGATGACAGATCTGGTCATGACGTTCACGACCGCCGGCGTGTTGGCTCCCGACTGTCGAGCCCTTTATCGTTACATCGTGCCATTAAAGGGTTGGCACGAAACGGTACCTGGCCTAATCTCAGACCGACACGGACACATCTTACCGGTATCGGAGCCGAGATAGGTGTGGCCAAACTGGATAATAAATGGTGTATTTTTCTAACATCCTTTTGTCTAAATGGCCATCTAATTTATACCCCTGCAAGACGTGCACAGGTTATCACGTGAGGCGTTTTTCTCCTTGTATTTGCCACTGAGAATTAATGGCGTCCATGGTAATCCAATTATCTCTTCGCTCCTACTGATATCCGGTTAGCGTTTGATCAATGAAATGGTTACGCACATTTTCGGCGGCAAGCGTATTTGAATTCCCGATTCACCTAACGTCCTTGATGTATTTCATGATTGGCAGGCTGCTCATTAGGAGGAATGCGTGGAATGTATGTCCTACATACCATGACGTGGAATGTATGGCCTACAGACCATGACGTGGAATGTATGGCCTACATATCATGACGTGGAATGTATGGCCTACATACGATGACGTGGAATGTATGGCCTACATATCATGACGTGGAATGTATGGCCTACATGCGATGACGTGGAATGTATGGCCTACATACCATGACGTGGAATGTATGGCCTACATATCATGACGTGGAATGTATGGCCTACATACGATGACGTCACATGTATGGCCTACATACCATGACGTCACATGTATGTCCTACATACGATGACGTGGAATGTATGGCCTACATACGATGACGTGGAATGTATGGCCTACATACGATGACGTGAAATGTATAGCCTACATACCATGACGTGGGCCGTGGCATCCATTCATCAAACGATGTAATCCAGTTTGAAAGGCCAGGTCTGCTTTGGTTTCTTTCGTAGGTACATGGTTTTAGTTTACTTTGGTTGGTGGTATGAGTAGGCTACCTATACGAAATGTTGCCGAGAAGCCACAACAACATCCTGGTTGTAATGTTGTAAATGTATGATGAAACATTTAAATAATTTCAAGACGATACTATTGTGTTAGGACCATTGTGTCATGGTTAGCTCAATAGTTTACCAAATTATTAAAGATTAAAACAAATTAAAATGGTTTGCAAAAACGGGATAGATGGCTAGTTGGCGACTGTTACTTTTAGGTGTTAGGTGGTTTGTGGTAAAACGTTACCACTAAACTCCTCGATGCTACTGCCAATCAAGAGCTTAATCGCCAATTCTTCGTAAATAGTATTTTTCCGCTAAATATCTTTAACTCTCGTAATACGTTATACGATAAATATAAAACGAAATTATGATAAGAATTGTGAAGGTAAATGTGACAAACTAGCAAAAATGCTGCGAAATCGTAGGCAGGTTAGTCTGCATTAGGTTCAAGGGACATTTCATTGAGCAGCATGTCGTTCTTAGCAACTATCTGCAACAACACTAACTACGCTAATCCCATTTACTACCTTGTAAATCTGCCGAATGCGCTGTTAAGGGTTAACAGCACTGCTGCCGGATTTAGCGAGAATATTCTCCCTTCAACGGGTTCACCAGCGTCCAGCCCTTCAAAGCGGACCACGCGCTACGCTGGTAAACCTCAACGACGGCCAGCTTCTGTTGCCAAAGCTGGCCGCGCTGTGTTACACGCCTAGCGACTGGCCAGTGCAGCTGCCGGCTGAGAGACGGCCATTCATTGGTGCAGAGCCGAATACGGTTTATAAATCTCCCGCGCCGGCTACGGTTGATAAATCTCTCGTCTGGCGCGCGGTGGCTGCAGCTCGCAGACGCCGCCCGAGGCGGTGCCTGCTCTCAAAGTCAGGCACGTGGCGGCATGGAGACATGCTGCTGCAGAGGCGTCGCCAGGACCTCCACCAGGGAGGGAAACTAACATCAATGCTGCAGAGGCGGCGCCAGGACCTCCACCAAGGAGAGAAACTAGCATAAATGCTGCAGAGGCGGCGCCAGCACCTCCACCAGGGAGGGAAAGTAACATCAATGCTGCAGAGGCGGCGCCAAGACCTCCAACAGGGAGGGAAACTAACATCAATGCTGCAGAGGCGGCGCCAGGACCTCCACCAGGGAGGGAAACTAACATCAAACACCGACTAGCTGACCGCCGAAGACAGGTGCATCCGGTAACCACCGATGAAGTTATCCGATCAGTTGGCAAAAATAGCCACGGCGGTGTCTAACCTCTGACATTTGCCGAGCCGTCAGTGGCGAGGGATTTACACTGGTCAAGCGGGTATGTTCTCTCGTGGTGCCTCGCTGGCAGACACACACATCTTCTGTTCAGCACGTCCACAGCCGGGATTTGAGGGTCGCCGATGACTATTTGTCTTGCAAGTTGCATGCATAAGCATGGCATCTGCCATTCCGCGCTGTCATCTTGTAATCGTCAGCCGAGCATTCGGCTACACACCCAATCTACATACGATCTACATCAATCTACATTCTACAATCTACAAGCGATCTCCAATGTCTGTCCCGTGCGGGGCAGCCGTTCCCGACAGTTTTCCCGACAGAGGCAGTCTTCTGCCGCTCCTTCGCCGCCCGACACCCCATTCTTCCCCAGCCCCGCCCCTTCCCCCGTTCCCCATCCGTTTCGCCCCGCCTGTCCCGCGTCGCGGCAGCCATGAAAGCCTGGCCTTGGCTCGCGCTCCGCCCCTTCGCGCGCTAATCACTGCGCTAATCACGTGCTGCACCAAATCACTGCACTGCCGTGCCCGGGCCGCCCGAGCCGCGCACGGCACTTGTTGGCGCTAATCACGTGCTGCACCAAATCACTGCACTGCCGTGCCCGGGCCGCCCGAGCCGCGCACGGCACTTGTTGGCGCTAATCACGTGCTGCACCAAATCACTGCACTGCCGTGCCCGGGCCGCCCGAGCCGCGCACGGCACTTGTTGGCGCTAATCACGTGCTGCACCAAATCACTGCACTGCCGTGCCCGGGCCGCCCGAGCCGCGCACGGCACTTGTTGGCGCTAATCACGTGCTGCACCAAATCACTGCACTGCCGTGCCCGGGCCGCCCGAGCCGCGCACGGCACTTGTTGGCGCTAATCACGTGCTGCACCAAATCACTGCACTGCCGTGCCCGGGCCGCCCGAGCCGCGCACGGCACTTGTTGGCGCTAATCACGTGCTGCACCAAATCACTGCACTGCCGTGCCCGGGCCGCCCGAGCCGCGCACGGCACTTGTTGGCGCTAATCACGTGCTGCACCAAATCACTGCACTGCCGTGCCCGGGCCGCCCGAACCGCGCACGGCACTTGTTGGCGCTAATCACGTGCTGCACCAAATCACTGCACTGCCGTGCCCGGGCCGCCCGAACCGCGCACGGCACTTGTTGGCGCTAATCACGTGCTGCACCAAATCACTGCACTGCCGTGCCCGGGCCGCCCGAACCGCGCACGGCACTTGTTGGCGCTAATCACGTGCTGCACCAAATCACTGCACTGCCGTGCCCGGGCCGCCCGAGCCGCGCACGGCACTTGTTGGCGCTAATCACGTGCTGCACCAAATCACTGCACTGCCGTGCCCGGGCCGCCCGAGCCGCGCACGGCACTTGTTGGCGCTAATCACGTGCTGCACCAAATCACTGCACTGCCGTGCCCGGGCCGCCCGAACCGCGCACGGCACTTGTTGGCGCCGCCGAAAAAGCGCGCCAACGTGACGTCACGGGGTAGTGAGTGGCATGGATGGCATGGGTTGGCATGGGTTGGCATGGGTTGGCATGGGTTGGCATGGGTTGGCATGGGTTGGCATGAAATGGGGTGGCATGACATGAAATGGCATGGGATGACATGGCAGCATGGAACGGCATGGAATGGCATGGGTTATATAGAGGTTAGCATAGATCAGCGGCATCAGGTGGTATGGGTTAGCACGGGCGGCATGGAATGGCATTGGTGGTATGGGTGACAGAATGGCATGAGTTGGCACAGATCAGCGGCATCAGGTGGGTTATCACCATTGGCATGTGGTGGCATGTGGTGGCATGTGGTGGCATGTGGTGGCATGTGGTGGCATGTGGTGGCATGTAGTGGCATGTAGTGGCATGTAGTGGCATGTGGTGGCATGTGGTGGCATGTGTTGACATGTGTTGACATGTGTTGACATGTGTTGGCATGTGGTGGCATGTGTTGGCATGTGGTGGCATGTGGTGGCATGTGGTGGCATGTGGTGGCATGTGGTGGCATGTGGTGGCATGTGGTGGCATGTGGTGGCATGTGGTGGCATGTGGTGGCATGTGGTGGCATGTGGTGGCATGTGTTGACATGTGTTGGCATGTGTTGGCATGTGGTGGCATGTGGTGGCATGTGGTGGCATGTGGTGGCATGTGGTGGCATGTGGTGGCATGTGGTGGCATGTAGTGGCATGTGGTGGCATGTGGTGGCATGTGGTGGCATGTGATGGCATGTGATGGCATGATGCTGCAATGTGACGTAGGCTGACGGCATGAGCTGCGGCGCCCGAGGTACAACATTCGTGAGTCGGCGCAATGTTACAGATCTCTGAATCTGACGGCACAACACTGATTCCTCTCCCTTTGATCAAAGCGATGGGCGTGCTTTGAGCTGGTCACCTTCATCTCTAACCTCAGTCGGAGGCTGGACGTGCCGCCACTCAGCGCCACGCTCGGGGTCATGGAAGGGTTGTTTGCCCGCATTCCTTGGTGGCATGTGCGGCGCCGCCTGTCCGGCGACCGGCAGCTGCTCCCCTCCCCCCCCCCTCCCGGACTATCTCTGACGATACGAGGCTCTGATTGGTGGAACGCCAGCACCTGCCGACCGGTCGCTGCGGAGGGGGGGGAGGGGGGGGGGGGGGGGAGGGGGGGGGGGGGGGGGGATGGGAGGAGGGAGAGGGGAGGAGGGAGAGGGAGGATGCGGGCGCCGCTAGTATTGCATTCTGTCTACATGCGCTGTCAACACACGGCACATCCTCGGCACGGGACACGGGGCACGTCCACGTCCACGTCCACCGGGCCGTGTTACGGGGCACGTCCTCGGCACGGGACACGGGGCACGTCCACGTCCACCGGGCCGTGTTACGGGGCACGTCCTCGGCACGGGACACGGGGCACGTCCACGTCCACGTCCACCGGGCCGTGTTACGGGGCACGTCCTCGGCACGGGACACGGGGCACGTCCACGTCCACGTCCACCGGGCCGTGTTACGGGGCACGTCCTCGGCACGGGACACGTCCACGTCCACGTCCACGGGACCGTGTTACGGGGCACGTCCTCGGCACGGGACACGGCACGTCCACGTCCACGTCCACCGGGCCGTGTCACGGGGCACGTCCTCGGCACGGGACACGGGGCACGTCCACGTCCACGTCCACCGGGCCGTGTTACGGGGCACGTCCTCGGCACGGGACACTGGGCACGTCCACGTCCACCGGGCCGTGTTACGGGGCACGTCCTCGGTACGGGACACGTCCACGTCCACGTCCACGGGACCGTGTTACGGGGCACGTCCTCGGCACGGGACACGGGGCACGTCCACGTCCACGTCCACCGGGCCGTGTCACGGGGCACGTCCTCGGCACGGAACACGGGGCACGTCCACGTCCACGTCCACCGGGCCGTGTTACGGGGCACGTCCTCGGCACGGGACACGGGGCACGTCCACGTCCACCGGGCCGTGTTACGGGGCACGTCCTCGGCACGGGACCGGGGCACGTCCACGTCCACGTCCACCGGGCCGTGTTACGGGGCACGTCCTCGGTACGGGACACGTCCACGTCCACGTCCACGGTACCGTGTTACGGGGCACGTCCTCGGCACGGAACACGGGGCACGTCCACGGGACCATGTCACGGGGCACGTCCTCGGCACGGAACACGTCCACGTCCACGTCCACGGGACCGTGTCACGGGGCACGTCCTCGGCAGCTGCACGCTGTTCGCGATCGATGGTAACGATGTGGTCCATGAGGGTGGTGGGACGGTAAGGCTAGGCGGTGGCCAAAAGACTGGAGCGTTAGATAGTCTACTTTCTTGATTATAATGTAAAATGTAAACACGGTGAAACTGTGTCGCAAGGGCGGGAATTTCTGCCGCGGTGGTAAAATGTGTGATTTGAGATGACATAAGTTATGATATTGCCTGGAGTAAAAAGGAAGCAGGATTAGTAACGAAGTGAAGAATCGCATACATTAAGCAACTAACGGCTAACATTGTTTTCCGAGTGTGTTCCTTCGCAAAACGTTGGCTAGCTTTTAGATACCGCCGTGAGCAAAAAAAAAACACGCGGTGATCATTTCCGTTATTTTTCTTCTGTAACCGTGCTTAGAACTTCTGCCCCATTGCGGTGACAAAACTACGCCATTTGGCCAGCTCCCGTGCCATTAAACGCCGCGCTGGTTTTAACAAGGACTGAGAGGGCTATCCGGAAGCGCCCACCCCATTCTATTGACCGGCGCGGCACACCGCCTGAGGGTAGTCTGACTGACCGGCGCGGCACACCGACCGAGGATAGTCTGACTGACCGGCCGGCACACCGACCGAGGGTAGTCTGACTGACCAGCGCGGCACACCGACCGAGGGTAGTCTGACTGACCGGCCGGCACACCGACCGAGGGTAGTCTGACTGACCGGCGCGGCACACCGACCGAGGGTAGTCTGACTGACCGGCGCGGCACACCGACCGAGGGTAGTCTGATTGACCGGCGCGGCACACCGACCGAGGGTAGTCTGACTGACCGGCGCGGCACACCGACCGAGGGTAGTCTGACTGACCGGCGCGGCACACCGACCGAGGGTAGTCTGACTGACCGGCCGGCACACCGACCGAGGGTAGTCTGACTGACCGGCGCGGCACACCGACCGAGGGTAGTCTGACTGACCGGCGCGGCACACCGACCGAGGGTAGTCTGATTGACCGGCGCGGCACACCGACCGAAGGTAGTCTGACTGACCGGCCGGCACACCGACCGAGGGTAGTCTGATTGACCGGCGCGGCACACCGACTGAGGGTAGTCTGACTGACCGGCGCGGCACACCGACCGAGGGTAGTCTGACTGACCGGCGCGGCACACCGACCGAGGGTAGTCTGATTGACCGGCGCGGCACACCGACCGAGGGTAGTCTGACTGACCGGCCGGCACACCGACCGAGGGTAGTCTGATTGACCGGCGCGGCACACCGACTGAGGGTAGTCTGACTGATCGGCGCGGCACACCGACCGAGGGTAGTCTGACTGACCGGCGCGGCACACCGACCGAGGGTAGTCTGACTGACCGGCGCGGCACACCGACTGAGGGTAGTCTGACTGACCGGCGCGGCACACCGACCGAGGGTAGTCTGACTGACCGGCCGGCACACCGATCGAGGGTAGTCTGACTGACCGGCGCGGCACACCGGCCGAGGCTCTGCAGTCTGCGGCGAACGAACAAATAGCGTGAGGATATCCACACCTGGGGCTCTTTGCTACGGCGCGAATGTGCAAGGTGGCAAAGGTGGTGGGTCAATCGTGCATCACACGACCTCTCCCCACGGAGTTTTATGTGAAAGTATCTGATTTGCATACCGCAGCAGCGTGCTGACCGACATGCTGCACAAACCAACGCACAGGTCGAGGCTACGGGCGCACTAGCCGAGGCTACGGGCGCACAGGCTGAGGCACAAACCAACGCACAGGTCGAGGCTACGGGCGCACAGGCCGAGGTTATGGACGCACAGGCTGAGGCACACACCAACGTACAGGTCGAGGCTACAGGCGCACAGGCCGAGACTACGGGCGCCATGTTGGCCGTATTCCAGTCCGTAGTACACGAACAATGAACACTTCAGTGGCTTTCTAATCTCTCCCGGGTAACAAATCCGATGCGTGTGGAGTAGATACGTCAGTTGCGATGTTTTGAGACCCTTGCATGACGACGAGCTGCTGCGTCGCGTGATACTAACCGGACAGTTGGCCGACGACGGACTAATTAAAACGGAAAACAATGGCCGCCTGCTGACGTCGCAATTTGCGGCGGTAGTTTGTTGTGCCATGAGAGAGTGCAGCGGTTTAGTGCGCCGGTCTCGACAGGTGGTTTTGCGGGCCGCTCGTTTGTCGCGGAACAAGCGAGCCTTGTCTGGTGCGTCACGATTTGTCACGGTCCCGCCATGGTAGGTTACGGACGAGGAGTGTTTACGAGTAAATGAGATTAGTATCGGATGCTTTTAATTGTTATGTAACTGGTTTTACGCTAGCTTTCAAGGTTTAAAATACAAAACACCGAAAATGTCATGCATTACTTTGTGGGAGAAAGTTTTGGTACATGCATTTCTGGACTATTCCTTCGAAAACAAGATGACATGAAATTAATTCCTAAACAATATTTGACCTTGCAAAATATTTAAGCTTTGTAATACTGTCTGGGAAAAGGCAGTTTGTGTTTATTTTCCCTTCAGTTTTCAACTCTTCCCAAGCATTCTCTTTCGTGAACCTCCGCTTGGCTTTTCTGAGCTACACATACAGTCAGCCTGCAAGGTTGCAATGGACCGCCAACCGCCGTATCCCTTCCTCCACCCTTTACCCCCTCCACCCCTGTCACCACCCCCACCACCACCACCACCCTAACCGCCGCCAGCCGCGCCGCCCGTCTCCAGTGCCCCATAATGACGGCTGTCTGCGCCGCATCCGCCGCCGGACCGCCCTGCCGTAATGAGGCTGCCGCAGGGCTGCGTCGTATCCCCTCCACGGAAATGTCACCTCCACCTGTCACGACAGCCTCTGCCGGCGACGCTGCCCTCTGACACGTGCGTTCCATCTCCGTTTCAGGTGCCGGTAAAAAGAGCAGGCGACGACGCGCCCCCCAGCGCCCCTCGCGCCCACGGCGGATACAAATGGTGGGTTCTGGAGAGTATGGCGGCCTTCGCCTGGGCAGGCGCGGGCGTTTTTGTTAGGGGAAGGAGGGGTTGGGACGTTTTGACGCGAGCAGACGGGGAGCGCCGGATGTGCCGCGTTTGTCGTCAGCCGCGTCGTTAATGTGCTACGGAACGGCTGCCATATGGTGTTTTTTTATGGAGGGTGAGGGATTTCTGTGGGGGCGTTTAAAGGGTTGCATTAGTTTATGTCGTCAGTTGATGTTGTAGTGTGTGCTCGGATAGATGTCGACTCCAACTGCTGTTGAATGTCGGGTATTTATTCAACATGTTGTGCCGGGTATCAACAACATTGCGGGCTGTTGTATGCAAGAGGAACCACTTAGGTACAAAGTGTTCTATAAGCACCAACCACCAACCACGTTCTCAGTCGGAACCGTAGGCAAACAAAAATATCGCATACTGCATTGTCATGGTCTGATTGTAGTCGCAATCATGATGAAACTCTTCGACATTACGGTTCACCAATTTACGGTACTCTTCACGTTAATTGGTCGTGCCACAAAAAGGTATTTCTTTGAGCTCAGCAGTCCGTTACTCTCCGTAATTGAGTCTGAACTCTCCGTAATTGAGTCTGAACTCTCTGTTATTGAGTCTGAACTCTCCGTAATTGAGTCTGAACTCTCCGTAATTGAGTCTGAAGCGAGTTAAGCTGTATACACGTGCCAAGGCGTGGTGACAGCTTTCCAGACACGGGTGTCGGGGTGACAGCTTTCCAGACACGGGTGTCTCACCGTCCGTCATCTGCAGCCGACAGCTGCAGCAGCTGTCTGTCAGCGTCTGTCAGCGTCTGTCAGCTGTCTGTCAGCGTCTGTCAGCTGTCTGTCAGCTGTCTGTCAGCTGTCTGTCAGCTGTCTGTCAGCTCTGACGGCTGACAGCTCGGACAGCTGTATTGCAGCAAACAGCTGTGTGGCAGCTGGCGATCAGCCGCACTTTGGATGATGCGAGAAACAAACCGCAGAAAGACACCAACAGCCGGAAGCGGCGGCTTCGTCGCTCCTAATGCTTCCGTGAATGCTGGCGGTGGCGGTGGCGGTGGCGGTGGCGGCCAGAGGCAGTGGCGGGTGACGGAAGTGATTGTCTGTGTGGCAGAATGCTTAGCAGAGCGCCGGGCGCCTGTCCCTCAGGCATGGGAAGGTGAGGCCCAAGAGATCGCCCTAGGCATAAACCGACGAAGCACCCTGGGTTGAATGGCCGATGGGATTGGTTGGACTCGGAAGTCTGCGTTCCTTCTCTCGCAGGTGGCAGACAGCGGAGAGATAGACCCTTGATGAAGAGGGTTAGAGCGGTGTCCATCGCTGCAGGAGGGCCCCGGGGGGTTACGAGGTGCGAAATAACTTAGGGTATTCAGCGCCACCGCAACTCCCAGCGGTATTTGGCGATCAACTGACTTAAAGAGTACTTGATGAAAGCAAGTGTCGTATGATCGCTTGCTGATAACGTTGAGTGATTCCATTCACTGCTGAATTCCGGAGAAAAATTTATCTGGTAGTTGAAGCCAGTACTGGGGGAGCATGTAATGAGTGCGCTGCAGTTCTGTCACGTGACAGGGCCATTCACATTGTACGATGTAGACCCTGACACGTGCCTTTATCGAACTTACCTCGCCTGCCCCGCTAAGCATGGGAAAGAACTTAGCTGAAACATGCAACGCGCCCCGCAGTCAAATGCAATGGCCCAATGGCATTATTTTGCAGAGCACCCGGAGCAAAACGCGAAATTAATGTTTCTTTCGTGACTTGTACGTTATTGCTGTCCCTGATTTATCGTATCCTTTATAAGGAAAACGTGATGCATTCCCCTTCCTATTTCGACAAGCACCCTGCTACAATTATTCATAAATCACCGCGGTCAGTCCTTGGTAACACTACAACAGCACGCAGACATCAAAGCCGCCGCACGGTATCAACATCTCCGCTGTCGATTTACGCTCAGTTGTCGTCACAACAACAGGGTTTCTCTCGCGATGACAAGGCATTTCGCAGCTTGTTGCCTGCGATTCTTCGCACTGCTTACTTCACGATAAAAAGCCTGTGCCGCCGCCGCCGCCGCATCTCCACGCAATCAGCTAGTTGACAGCTGTCGCCCCCCCCCCCCCCCGACAGCTCCCCCAGCCCCGTGGTCACAAACAGGGGGCGGCTCCGCGACGCCTGCCATCCCGCACACACCGCACGCCGCCATTGGCCGAGTACGTTCGCAGATCGGCAGGTGGTGTTTGACCCCCCCCCCCCCGCGCCATCTCGACCCGTCAGATTGTCGGCTGAGGATTAGGTATGCCTCGGGCTAGCCAGGTGCCGCAGAGTGATGGTGGGGAGGGGGGGGGGGGGGGGGTGAGGGGGCGAGGGGGGGGGGGGGGGGGGGGGTGCACGCGCCGCCGCCGCCGCCGCCGCTTGCCTGTTGGTACGATGTTTGTCCCGGCTTGTAGCTGGCAGCTGTCACCTGCCTTATAGCGGTGCTAAGAGGGGAGCCTTTGTCGGGCTCTGTAAAATGGCCCTCCTCTGCGTGGCCCGCTTACCAAGAGAGGGTGGATCCAGGGGATGCCATCGGGCCATGCCACAACGCGAAAACTACGGAAATTTACCTAAAATGGACGCATTTCCTGATCTAAAAGAAAACCTTCGCTACTTCACGAACATGTTTCCAAATCGTTTCCTGATTTAAAAGAAAATCAACTTAAATAATTTTGGGAACGAAAGCTGGTTTTGAAGCGTTTTAACGTACAAGTAAGGGGAAGCCGATACGTTTTTAATCGTGTCAAACTGAGGCCAATTTCACAAAGCAAAAAAGTTTTTAATTACAAAGAATTTATTTGTCATTACAAATCATTTTTACACATGTTTGTACTTTGGATTTCACAAAACCCCAGGGCAGTAAATCTCAATTTACTATTTATAAACTACTTTACAAAGATATTGTTTGTAAAAATGTTTGCAATTGCACATGTTCTATTTCTCACAGGTTGATGGAAGTGAGGAAATGTTTACAATTACAAACTTGTAATTCCAGTGGGTCAGGGGTTCTGCATTTCAGAAACTGCATTGATAATTGACGCTGTTTGATAGTTTAGGTTATTTTCTTGGTGAGGTTGTTACGTTGCCGAGGTTGTTAGGGTAATGGTTTAGTTATGCATAGGTATAGCTGCCCAAAAAAAATATTTCCCGAGAGATTCGAACAAGGATCTCCAGCTTTGAAGTCCCAGTGCACCTTACCGATTGCGCTGTGAGGGGCTCCTCCGCGCGGAGAAACCGCATGGCGATAGAATTGCAGCGGTCAATGATGTCTTGTGCAATGTGCAGTGAACCTTCACCCTTTACGACGTAGGAAATCGGATAGGTTAGGTGAAAAAATGGTCGAGAAATTCAACGACCTTTTTTTAAGAGTAGTTCTGTTGTTATGCTCCGCCACCTGGTGAATGGTCAAATTCTGTTTACTCTAACTGCTTACCAAGATGTATTTTTACGATCAGAGTTTGCATTCCGATGAAATGTTAATTAAAAGATTATTCTTCCTATAACTAATTTTATATTGAATACAAAAATAAACCAGTGTAAATATTTGCTAAATTAATTTGTTAACAATCAAATTATTTGTCATTAGCATCAAGTTTAATACAAACGTTCTTGATTTCAAGCTTTCTCATGTACTAACATTTGTGTTTACAATTTTCTTTACAATCGGTAATTCAGAGGAGGTGAATGTTTGTGAAATGTCTTTTTGTGGGGTTTACAATATTTTCTTGCGTTTGTAATCGCAAACATGTGTAATTACTAACTTCTTTGTGAAATAGGTCTCTGGTTGCGATTTGGTCCCAAAACATACTTTTTTGTCGCTCTGGATCTGTGAGTGGTCTCTAGAACGTCGACCTTCCTCGTTCGTGATCTGAGCGCCGGCAGCCAACGGTTGGGTATCCCGTCTGTGTGTTGGGTTTCCCGTCTGTGTGTTTGGTGCCCCGTCTGTGTGTTGGCAATCCCGTCTGTGTGTTGGGTATCCCGTCTGTGTGTTGGGTATCCCGTCTGTGTGTTGGCTATCCCGTCTGTGTGTTGGCTATCCCGTCTGTGTGTTGGGTATCCCGTCTGTGTGTTGGGTATCCCGTCTGTGTGTTGGGTATCCCGTCTGTGTGTTGGGTATCCCGTCTGTGTGTTGGGTATCCCGTCTGTGTGCGGTTGGGTATCCCGTCTGTGTGCGGTTGGGTATCCCGTCTGTGTGCGGTTGGGTATCCCGTCTGTGTGCGGTTGGGTATTTCATCATTTCATCATTTATTTAGGAAACCATCCACAACGTGGCTATTACGGCTCCTGTACAGTACATGTGGTAAGGACATTTGTTTTACACGACACAATACAGTTTGCATAGGCACTATTTGGAGGCACTCGCTCACGTCACTCATTCGGTTATTGCCAATGCGGCTACAAATTCGCACCTGGACGGAGCAGCTTTCACGGTTGATGGCAGCGCATTCCACGTGCCGACTGCTCGGTACGAGAAACCCTTCTGGGTCTGAGCCATTCTGCATTTCGGAAGATGAAGGTCTCCGGCGTCGGCAGCCCTTGTGCTCCTGGCCGATACGTCAGCCCGCTTGGCGAACATGTTTCGCAGCGCCTTAGGGCACTGTCGACTGGTCAGGGCTTTGTGGACGTTGGTACAGTCGTGTCGGACGACCAGTACCTCTACTCTCTCCCACCCGAGAGACGTGAGAGCTGGCGAGATGTGTTCTCTACGTCGCACGCCGGTGACGAGCCGAGCGGCAAAGTTCAGGGACTTCTGAACGCGATGCAGACGGCACTGGGCAGCCCCTCCCCAGGCGGACAGGCAGTAAAGGATATGAGGAAAAACGTGTGTTTGGACGAGGAGTTTAAGGACGTCAGGAGTGAGGTGATGGCGGATTTTATACAAAGATGCGGTGATTGCATTGCACCTCCGTACCACCATGGATACATGAGGATCCCAGTTGAGGTGCTGGTCGAGGAGGACTCCCAACACTTTGATGGTAGGGGATGGGGTGACGGTCGAGCCAGAGACGTTGATGCTGAAATTTTTCGCCATTTTGAGGGAGGATTTTGTACCAATGAGAGCAAAGTCAGTCTTGTCCGGATTCATTTTTAGGCTGTTAGCTTGGAACCAGTTTTGAAGGCATTGGATAGACTCCTCGACCCGCGTCTTGAGGTCGGATAGGCCGATGGGGTCAGGGAGGGAGTGGTCCAGAAGTTGGGTATCATCAGCATAGGATAGGAGACGGCCGTGGAGGAGGAAGGAGGACAGATCGTTGATGAATATGAGGAAGAGGATGGGTCCGACGATGGAGCCCTGGGCCACTCCGTGGGTGAGCGGAAGAATGGAGGAGCCGCCTGTCACAGTCTGCCTCCGCTCGCTGAGGTAACTCTGGAACCAGCCTGTCGACTGGATACCACACCATCCAAGTTTTGTGGTATCCCGTCTGTGTGTTGGGTATCCCGTCTGTGTGTGGTTGGGTATCCCGTCTGTGTGTTGGGTATCCCGTCTGTGTGCGGTTGGGTATCCTGTCTGTGTGCAAGGCCGGAGTGGATTCCAGGCTTGGTTTGGTAGGTCGGCTGCTATGCACGTCTGAAGCCGTAAGCACGTGCACCGAAGTCGAGATGTCCGACAGAGTAATTTATGTGCATACCTGGAATGTTGTGCGCTGATAGCAGTCTTGCGTGCTTTTCGCAAGCAATTTACTTCACTGGGGACTGGGGAGAATATTAGCAACCGTCCCCACTACCGGATATGACTGCAATTTGTCTCAGGTATGCAAAGTGCATTTTCAAACTGTTTTAGTAAATTAGCTGTTGCAGGATCATATATAAATATGTTCACTCGATGATATAAGGGTAGCTGTTACCTAGCAATGTTGGTATCGCATATTGTGCCAGTGAAATTAGGCATGATAAATGTCATGGCCTGCCATAAATTATGTTCAGATGCCGTCACAGACTTCGTCGGGCTTTAGTAGTAAATCAGTTGGCTTGGTCTTGTTCCAAGGTTGGATGATAGCGCCTTTATATTGCTGATGCAAATGCGATGAGTAGCTTAATGAACTGCTAATTGACGGAATATAAATTGATTTTTAACTGAACAAATCCAGCGAAAGATATCGCCGATAAGCGGACACAAATAATCGCTTTGTCAGCTGCAATAGCGTGCCATTCATGCACACTGTCATCATTTTATCAGAGATTCCGTAAAGCAACAACAAATCTGCCGTGACTCGACATGACCATGAAAGGAGATCAGAGCTGCCTCCATCACGGTCACATGGGCATACATGGAGAAACAATCAACTGGAAAGGAATTCCTCTATTGCTAATGACTTAGGCAACGTACTATCTCAGCATACCTTCGATAATTATATACGGATACCTTCAGTTATGTAAAATGTTTCCCGAAGATTTGAAGACTTGCCATGTCAGCTACATGCATGTCAACAAGACATTGCTGGGATAAAACATTACTTCCCCATATATTATTTGAAAACTAGCATTAATAACTACGCCGCTGCGAATAAAACGATGCGGAAACGTTCCCTTCAACTAGCGCGCACGTGCTCTATCGCCTGCCTACCCACCATTAGCCAGCGAGGGCAACGACCACGGGTAGCGACCTCAGCGACCATGTCATCAAGCTATAGAAAGCTATAGACGTCCACACGGGTAGCGTGTCAGCGACCTGAGCGACCATGTCATCAAGCTATAGACGTCCACATGGCTCTACACGATTCTACGCTCCGTTGAGTCGTGCTATCGGATACGGATATCAGCCTCCGGGGAAATACATATCAGACTATCGACCTCCGGGGAAATACATATCAGACTATCAGCCTCCGGGGAAATACATATCAGACTATCGGCCTCCGGGGAAATACATATCAGACTATCAGCCTCCGGGGAAATACATATCAGACTATCGGCCTCCGGGGAAATACATATCAGACTATCAGCCTCCGGGGAAATACATATCAGACTATCAGCCTCCGGGGAAATACATATCAGACTATCAGCCTCCGGGGAAATACATATCATACTATCGGCCTCCGGGGAAATACATATCAGACTATCAGCCTCCGGGGAAATACATATCAGACTATCAGCCTCCGGGGAAATACATATCAGACTATCAGCCTCCGGGGAAATACATATCAGACTATCAGCCTCCGGGGAAATACATATCAGTCTATCAGCCTCCGGGGAAATACATATCAGACTATCAGCCTCCGGGGAAATACATATCAGACTATCAGCCTCCGGGGAAATACATATCAGACTATCGGCCTCCGGGGAAATACATATCAGACTATCAGCCTCCGGGGAAATACATATCAGACTATCGGCCTCCGGGGAAATACATATCAGACTATCGGCCTCCGGGGAAATACATATCAGACTATCGGCCTCCGGGGAAATACATAGACTATCAGCCTCCGGGGAAATACATATCAGACATACATATCAGAATATCAGCCTCCGGGGAAATACATATCAGACTATCAGCCTCCGGGGAAATACATATCAGACTATCGGCCTCCGGGGAAATACATATCAGACTATCAGCCTCCGGGGAAATACATATCAGACTTTCAGCCTCCGAGGAACGTCGGTGTCCATATTGTTCGCTGGGCCCCGCTGCTGTGGTCTCTGGTGCTGCTGTGGTCTCTCTAATGGTGTTGACCTTCCCACGTACACATGCGCAGTTGACCGGAAATTAGCAGTCTAGGGGAGGGGAGGGGAGGGGAGGGGAGGGGAGGGGAGGGGAGGGGAGGGGAGGGGAGGGGAGGGGAGGGGAGGGGAGGGGAGGGGAGGGGAGGCGAGGCGAGGCGAGGCGAGGCGAGGCGAGGCGAGGCGAGGCGAGGCGAGGCGAGGCGAGGCGAGGCGAGGCGAGGCGAGGCGAGGCGAGGCGAGGCGAGGCGAGGCGAGGCGAGGCGAGGCGAGGCGAGGCGAGGCGAGGCGAGGCGAGGCGAGGCGAGGCGAGGCGAGGCGAGGCGAGGCGAGGCGAGGCGAGGCGAGGCGAGGCGAGGCGAGGCGAGGCGAGGCGAGGCGAGGCGAGGCGAGGCGAGGCGAGGCGAGGCGAGGCGAGGCGAGGCGAGGCGAGGCGAGGCGAGGCGAGGCGAGGCGAGGCGAGGCGAGGCGAGGCGAGGCGAGGCGAGGCGAGGCGAGGCGAGGCGAGGCGAGGCGAGGCGAGGCGAGGCGAGGCGAGGCGAGGCGAGGCGAGGCGAGGCGAGGCGAGGCGAGGCGAGGCGAGGCGAGGGGCTTTCAGAAGGTTCACTAGCCTTGCCTCTTGCGGAATATGCAATAGGTGGGAGTGTTTCATCAGAAATTGTCCTGCTCTAGTGGGCCCCTCAATTTTTGCTGTTGTTGACCGCATTCGATATACCTTACGCTGACACAAAGGGATGCAAATGCGGTTATGTTTCATCAGCCTTTGACTTATTTTTTCTTGTCCAGTGAAAGAGTGTATTGCTTAGTGAGTTAACCAAATGACCGAATGCTGAATATGTCTGCTTAATTATGCATTCTTTGGTTGAGTGAGACAGTCATTTTGTAGAATTGCCTAAAACGTTGCTGTCAACAGCAATCAGTCACGCCGCTGTCGTGAACTACCATCGAATTTGTGACCGTATGAACTCGCTGATTATTCCTCCAGCCAGGGTTCAGAGAACAGGAATACTTTTCTGATAACGGTTTTTGCGATAATTCCTCTTTCCATAGCTGATACGCCCCATTATGTCTTTATGTGTCTGAAAAAAACGTATTCCTATTACTTTTCACCAGACTTCTCATCATCATGCATCATCCGTGTTTTACGTTCATCGTTTCGCTGGAAGAGTCGAGAGAGTTTAATTAAGCCCTCCGCATACCCGATGGACGGGAGCTATTCAAGTCGACGCTTTTTACACGGGTAGATTAAACCCATCTGTCTTCTAGGTCAGGGTATCAACCAGGGCGGAAAGTCATCCGTTAGTCTCTCCTCCACGGGCGGAGCGTATTAAAACCACCGTGTATAGTCCAGACTCCAGTCCAGACTCCAGTCCAGACTCCAGTCCAGACTCCAGTCCAGACTCCAGTCCAGACTCCAGTCCAGACTCCAGTCCAGACTCCAGTCCAGACTCCAGTCCAGACTCCAGTCCAGACTCCAGTCCAGACTCCAGTCCAGACTCCAGTCCAGACTCCAGTCCAGACTCCAGTCCAGACTCCAGTCCAGACTCCAGTCCAGACTCCAGTCCAGACTCCAGTCCAGACTCCAGTCCAGACTCCAGTCCAGACTCCAGTCCAGACTCCAGTCCAGACTCCAGTCCAGACTCCAGTCCAGACTCCAGTCCAGACTCCAGTCCAGACTCCAGTCCAGACTCCAGTCCAGACTCCAGTCCAGACTCCAGTCCAGACTCCAGTCCAGACTCCAGTCCAGACTCCAGTCCAGACTCCAGTCCAGACTCCAGTCCAGACTCCAGTCCAGACTCC
>JAXIVJ010000759.1:130000-183984 GCA_036785665.1 Chirona hameri | reverse complement strand
CTGTCGATCAGCTCCCCTCACTGCGCCACACTACTGTCGATCAGCTCCCCTCACTGCGCCACACTACTGTCGATCAGCTCCCCTCACTGCGCCACACTACTGTCGATCAGCTCCCCTCACTGCGCCACACTACTGTCGATCAGCTCCCCTCACTGCGCCACACTACTGTCGATCAGCTCCCCTCACTGCGCCACACTACTGTCGATCAGCTCCCCTCACTGCGCCACGCTACTGTCGATCAGCTCCCCTCACTGCGCCACACTACTGTCGATCAGCTCCCCTCACTGCGCCACACTACTGTCGATCAGCTCCCCTCACTGCGCCACACTACTGTCGATCAGCTCCCCTCACTGCGCCACACTACTGTCGATCAGCTCCCCTCACTGCGCCACACTACTGTCGATCAGCTCCCCTCACTGCGCCACACTACTGTCGATCAGCTCCCCTCACTGCGCCACACTACTGTCGATCAGCTCCCCTCACTGCGCCACACTACTGTCGATCAGCTCCCTCACTGCGCCACACTACTGTCGATCAGCTCCCCTCACTGCGCCACACTACTGTCGATCAGCTCCCCTCACTGCGCCACACTACTGTCGATCAGCTCCCCTCACTGCGCCACACTACTGTCGATCAGCTCCCTCACTGCGCCACACTACTGTCGATCAGCTCCCCTCACTGCGCCACACTACTGTCGATCAGCTCCCCTCACTGCGCCACACTACTGTCGATCAGCTCCCCTCACTGCGCCACACTACTGTCGATCAGCTCCCCTCACTGCGCCACACTACTGTCGATCAGCTCCCCTCACTGCGCCACACTACTGTCGATCAGCTCCCCTCACTGCGCCACACTACTGTCGATCAGCTCCCTCACTGCGCCACACTACTGTCGATCAGCTCCCCTCACTGCGCCACACTACTGTCGATCAGCTCCCCTCACTGCGCCACACTACTGTCGATCAGCTCCCTCACTGCGCCACACTACTGTCGATCAGCTCCCCTCGCTGCGCCACACTACTGTCGATCAGCTCCCCTCACTGCGCCACACTACTGTCGATCAGCTCCCCTCACTGCGCCACACTACTGTCAATCAGCTCCCCTCACTGCGCCACACTACTGTCGATCAGCTCCCCTCACTGCGGCACACTACTGTCGATCAGCTCCCCTCACTGCGGCACACTACTGTCGATCAGCTCCCCTCATGTTCGCGGCGACGCCGGCCGATACTGGGCGGCTCGGGGATGGCCGCGGCGGGTCAGATTAGATAGCCCGCCGCCAGATTGGAGAATAGTGGCCGACTTACCGACACCTTCGTGCAGCGTGCGCCATGGAAACCAATTGCAGTGCTCCAAAGCAGTGTTCGTCACGGGCCCACCAACCCCCAGCCGGCCCGGCCCAGGCCCATGAACACCAAGCCCAGGCCCAGACCAGGCCCGGACAAATTCGTAATATTGAGGCCCAGGCCCGGTCCGTTCAGATTAAGCATATAATTATTTTCACAAAATTTGCAATAATTATCCTAGCATATTTACTTGCATACTATAAATGTGAAACAATGAACCAACCATGCTAACAAAAAAAACAGCCACATCAACAGTGTGTTGCTGTGTAAGTGAACTGCTGGTTAAAATATTTTTGAGCTCTGACCTAAGCTTGTGCGAAGCGCGCATTACTTCAAAATTGTCAGGCCCAGGCCCATCCAGAGCCCAGTGATTTCCTTAAAGTTGAGGCCCGGCCCAGGCCCAGTCCATGGCCCATAGGGCCAGCCCAGCCCATGGCGAACTCTGCTCCAAAGGCAATGCATTGTGGGCCTATGTGCAAAAACGGCATGGATCTCGATATGACAGGGTTTCGGACTTTGGACCGGTTTCGAGGCCAAAACCAGTCCAAAAACAGTCTTTTTGTTTTACTGCAAAAAACAACCTATCCGGATCAGTTTTTCACGAGTAATTCGAATCTGGAATCAAAAATAGTATGGCATCTATTTTTTGTTATCTCGTGCAGGTCCGCCCTGTCCGCCCCTGTAGCTCAGTTAGGAGAGCGCCGGACTTCTGACCTCACCCGGTAGTGGCAGCCCGGGTTCGAGTCGCTTCGGCGCTCGCTATTTGCCCCTGACTGGGATGGCCTGTGGCCGGTGGCAGCGGTCACACTCAAGGTCAGTTGACGTCAGAGGGCGGGGCGGACCGTGTCCAGGTATGTCGGGCACGTAAAACTTTCGCTTCTAAATTCTGCCGGACGCCAGGAATTGCTTGATCGGGTGGTGGGGTCAGGGCCTGCGCAGCAAGCTATGTTTAGCGCGGGGCCTGACCTCGGAAATCCATCCATTCAAAAACACTCGGGACTAAAAAAAAAAAAAAAAAAATCGCTTCGCGTCTGCGTGCAGTTGCTTTGTAAAAAAAACAGTTTTTACAAAACGCGTTAAATCGGCAGGAAAACCAACAGGATCTGTAGACAGGATGTTCAGGTACAATAGCTGTTGGTTTTCCAGTCGATTTTTCCTTAAAAAAAGTGTTGTTTTTTACAAGATTTTTTTTTTACAAGATGAGGTCAACAACAACACGCGAGCATAAAACCATTGATTGTACCGTCAATATAGCTCGCAGAAGATTGAAAATGACACCATTTTGTTCCTAGGGCTTTGCTCAATCGATCCATCTCCAATTGGCACTATTTAGAACCCGGATAAGTGTTGTAGAAGAATGGTTTTATGTGAAATTGTTACTAAATTGGCCTATTTGAATATAGTGTTTACTCTGGTCGGTTGGGCTAAGATCCAACGCAGCGTCTAAATAAAATGTGATAAACTCGATATGTTCTGACAGTAAATTGAATGAACAAGAGAATGAGCATAGCGCGAACTCCGCCAAACATATGGTTGTGGTGCTACAGCTCTTTGAAGATGGGCGACCAGATATTTTTTCCCCTAAAAAACGCGATTTTTCATTTTTTTCGTCTTTTACGCTAAACCAGTAAAACGCCTTTTTGGGCGATGACCGAGCGGGCGCGCACTGGTAAAGCTAAAACAGGTTTGAAATATGAAACGGTACGGGAGCACACGTGGTAGTAACACATAGTCCTTTTAGTCCCCCATAAAAAAATATCAGGCCTCCATGCATGCCAACATAAACATTAAGTTGTATTAAATTGTACATGATCTTTCTCGAATCCGTCAAAAGGGAGTACGTCCTGAGCGCTGCATGCTTCAGCGTATAACCTAAACGAATGCTTAGATAAATCAAGCCATTTTTTATCAAGAATGATTTTTGTTCACTTCAACGTCTGCGGGTGTCACGCGCTGTGGTACCACCCCTATCAGAACGCACCATAACAAAATCAAAATTGATTTGTTGGTCCTATCAAATGGTGAAAACCCGATCCCAATCAGAGCAGTGGGTGCAAAGTTATTAGCTTCCGAAAAGCGTCTGTATGGCCGGGTCGGGTCGGGCCGGGTCGGGCCGGGCCGGGCCGGGCCGGGCCGGGTCGAGTCGGGTCGGGCCGGGTCGAGTCGGGTCGGGCCGGGTCGGGTCAAATGTAAATTTGTCTAGTAAGTTGACGCGAAACCTCACGGGCGCTTCGCGCCCGCTCGGTAACTATTCATACTCACAGTAAATATATTTAACTTTTGAAGATGGCAAATGAGAGTTCACTTAATTTTTAACATCTTGACGCCAAGTTGGTTAAGATTGGTTTAAAACTGACGCGTGTATATTTTTTACACCCGTGTCCGCAAAACCGGTCCAGAGTCCGACACACTGTCTTGGTGTATGCTATATTTATATACGATGTGACATTTAGCGATTGCAGCGTTAACCCTCGCCCGGGTAGGGCAAAATCACTACGTGTTCGGGTGGGGGTGGGGGTACGACCCCCCCCTTAGCGTTTCGCCCCTAATTGAGCTAGAACTTCGATTAAAAAACGAGCATGTTTCTTGTGACGAGAGGAAGCCGCTGATACCCGATTTTAAGGTATTGGGTAATTCGGTGACCTCTGAGGTCATGTCAATGACCCAAAAGCAATAACAATTGTAAATGCGTATAAATTGAATTTGATCGAGCTAGAATCGTGAATGAGCATATCACAATGCTTAATGGGTGCCAAAAATTGAAATCAGCGTCACCAAATGTCCTAAAAACTGCCAAATTCCAAAAAGGTAATGTCAGGTCATCAACCGAGGTCATCTGAGGTCAGTGACCTCGGTTGACCTGTGGAAGCGCATGACCCCAGTGGAACATATAATTATGTAAAATGGATCCCAAATTTGAATTCAGCGTCACAAAATGTCCTAGAAACCGCCAGAAGCCAAACAAAAGTCATCTGAGGTCATCGGAGGTCAATGACCTCGGTTGACCTCTGAAAAGGTCAATCGAGGTCACAATATCAGTGGAAACCACAACTGTCACCTGGAAACACCTGTGCATATGCTCCTGAACAACAAACACTCGCAAACTGCACAGGTTACAAGCATCGATACTGCGGGACGCCAGTTGCGCCTGACATGACCTTGAGAAACAGCTGATAGTTCATGTGGGTTAGAAGTTCAAAATTCTCAGAGTATGTGTCAAATTGTTCAAAAGTAGGGTACTGAAAGTTCCATCGCAATCGGTTGGAAACTACGCGAGTTATTCCCGACAAACCGAGGGGAGGGGGTGGCATCCCCCCCTACCCGGGCGAGGGTTAAGGTGTCAACAAAATAGGTCAACGAATTAATGTTCCAAGGAGCAATGCTGAGCCATGGAATAATAACACATTGACGTGCAGAGAATCCATGGAACACGTGACATGCAAAGCAGAATGGGGTGATAAAATCGCGCCGGCGCCATGCGAGACCCGGTATTGGCTTTAGCAGAAGCATTAACATGTATGTGTTTGCTCATTTACATTTATGAAGCGATCCTTCAGCGTGGAAAGCAAAAGCAAAACGTTGCTTTTGCATGTCCCATGACAGCTTACGATCAAATATGAAATACATTTTCAGATTGGATGCTACACAAAAGCAGAGATCTCCAGCGAACGGTAAGTGGTGAAAAGGGCATCACCTGGTAAAATCGCATATTATTCATCACACTCGGCCAAGTCCATTCAGTGGGAAAGACCTTCTTACGGGGTGTAACCTCTCAGCTGTTCGCAAAACACACACACACCGTCCGGTGTCCGTGTCCGTGTCCGGTCCGTATCCGGTGTCCACACGAGTCCGGTGCATGCGAACTTTCGTGGCATTCCCAGTGCACCTGCACCAGCCGGGGCGACTCGTCAGGGGCGACTCGTCACCGTCTCTGTGGGGCGCACGACTCTGCGCACCTGACGCCGCCCCTGGCGTGATGGGTCGGTGAGGTCGGCTGAGTTGGCTCGCTGCTGCGGGGCTGGTTGGTGGACGTGTTGGACCATGTAGATCGCCGCACTATTGGTGACTGGGATGGGTGATGCAGACAATAGTAGTGTGGCTGACGCCGCCAGTGTTATCAATCATGAAACTGAGCGACGCACCACCGGGGTCGTTGAGTGAGTGAAGCGAGCGTTTGTCGTGCGAGTCTGTGCGGATGGGCTGCGGGGTTGGGGCAGCCGGTGCGGTGGTTAAGCTGCGGTGCTAGCCGTGTCGTCGCCATGCCGGCGAGTCCTAACAGTTGGCACCGCTGCTGCCCGGCCCCAGCTTTGTCACACCGCTCCTGGCGCGGTGGGTCGGCTGGAGTCAGTCACAGTTTTGACTCGCTCCTATATATCGCCTCCAGCTTCACTTAGCCTCGGTCTCCACCTAGAGTGATCCGGCTGCGGTCGTGCCCGCGTACTCTCCGCCGACGGATGCCGCTCGCCGGACATCGTGTGACGGGTGATCGATCTGGTGGCTCGGCTGTGAGGTTTGACCCGTCCGTTACTATATCAAGTTATTATTTTTGTTTTGTCTTTTTGGTCTGTAATATTATCGTCACACATCCATAGTTCCCACGTGGTTCAATGAAAACGTGTAGTTTTGTTACAAAGCGAAGCTAATTTAACTCCATGTCGTAGAAGAAACTTTACCACAGTTCACGTTGCCACCTGCAGTACCTATACGTGCGGTCCGGTTTGATATGCGGTGGGATTTAGTTCCTTCGCTGTTACTTGGTATGCAATTTATCCAAGCTGTAAATGCTCAAGCTGACTGTTAAATTGAATATGCACGTGCCTTTGCTTGCTCATTGAGTATGCAAATGCACGTGCCTTTGCTTGTTCATCCGTAAACTAAACATATATTAAAAAAGGGGCCCTCGAGCCCGCGCCAGAAACGTACAAGAAGTCCTGATGGTTGAATGCTCGTGCTGTGCTTGCCTCGTTTGTTTGTTTTCAATTATGCATTCTTTAGTGATGACAACAATACATGTACCCCTTGCAGTGCAGCTCGCCGCCGCCGCCGCGAATCGTGCACCGTATGCAGCCCACTGTGGTCGCCGCCGCCTCTCCGGGGATGCCTGCTCGCCCGCGACGCCAACCGCCCACGCCACCCTCCAAATTCTCGACCGCTGACCAGCCGTCGCCGCTGCACGACACATCCGCCACCTCACAGAACGAAACGCCGCTTCACATCTCAGGGAAGTCCGCCCTGCCCGTTACGACAGCTAAAGTTAACCATGCACTTGCCCATTTTCATGTCATATCTCTAACGCACAATGGACACGCCTAGGAGCACTAGAAAACTTACAGATTTTACTAATGATTAGTGTGATTGAGGCTAACCCTGGGCCGTCGCAGTCACAAACGCTCTCTGTATCACATGCCAACATCAACAGAGACCACAAGATGGACGAGCTACACCAATTTGTGCTAGCTAATGACATACAAATATTGGCATTAACCGAAACTAAACTAGACAACACGGTAGACAGTAGTATGTACGCCATTCACGGATACCACGCACCCTTAACAAAACATCGAACTAGACATGGCGGTGGAGTCGCCATTTACGTTCACTCATCTTTACCGGTTCAACGATTGCAGCATCTCGAGTTTGGAAACGAGGAGTGGATTTGGGCAAAACTAAAAACGAAATAATTCACACTGATCATATGCTGCCTTTATTTACCCCCCAATCAAGCCGAAAATAGGCTACAGGATTTCCTAAATAATTTATCAGAAGCTTTCCACGAATCATAACGACATGCACCCACTGCCACACTGATCTTAGGTGATCTCAACGCTGGAAATGTATACTTAAGCCATCAGATGCAGTTTCACAGCAGCGGCACAACACCATTTGATCGTACATTAAAAGACACTGCCGACGCCCTAGGTCTGCATCAGCTGATTAAGGAGCCCACGCGAATATCCACTAACGCGGCAAACCTGAGAGATCTCATTTTCACGGATAACGCAGCAATCACGAACAACGCAGCAATCGTCACTCATTGCGGAACACCGTCTCCATTCGCACAGCTGGACCATTTCCCCATTTTCGCGTCACTCGACATCACACCACCATCACACAACACCGACGACACCAAGACTATATGGGACTATACGAACATGGACGCACCACTCCTGACTAGACTTTTCATAGAGACTGACTGGACACGCATTTTAGACAATGACGTAGAGACAGCAACGACTCAATTTACAAATGCCATATATGACGCCGCTATCGCCTCGATACCAACCATACGTAAACAACAAAAGTCAAACCAAAAACCGTGGGTGACCGCTGAGCTAAAGACATATTCGGAAACGCGAGCGTCTATTCAAAATTGCCAAGCAGACACAAACGGAATACAACTGGGATAGATGGCGACACCAGCGCAACATCGTAACATCCACTAATAGACGGTTCAAAAATGAATATATGCAGAGACAAGTACACAAATTATTAGCGCAAAAGCCCAATCCACACCAATATCATCAGACATTGCGGACAATCATGGGACGTGTACGAACCGACACAATACCGCCACTCGAGGGGCCCGATGGAGAAATTATAACCAACAACCACGAAAAGGCAACCCTGTTAAACAACCACTTTGCAGCCCAGTCAACGTTAAACATACCAGACTCACGCCAGCCTCCAGACAGCCCAGCTCACACGACGCCGGTACCCACTCTATAAAATATTAACACAGACGAACAAGAAGTCCTAACAAATTTGAATGCTCTAGACCCAAATAAGTCCACCGGTCCCGACAAGATTCCCGTTAAATTACTTAAGCACTCATAATTGCGAAGCCCCTATCCACATTATTCAATAAATCACTTACAACAGGAACCTATCCTAGTACGTTTAAAATGGCGCACATTTGACCAATATTTAAGAACAAGGGCTCATCTTCGGATTACACTTGCTACAGACCTATAAGTATCCTCTCAGCTCTTTCGAAAGTGTTTGAAAAATAGTATATAAACAAATATATGCCCATCTGACCGAACACTCACTTCTCACCGAAAAACAGAGTGGGCACCGGCAGCATCACAGCACAGAGCAGCAGCTTCTTATACCTGACACACAACCTGTACAAATCACTAGACACTGGACAAAATTTTACCGCAATCTATTTAGATATCGCGAAATATTTCGATAAAATTTGGCATAGAGGAATATTATTTAAATGCAAAAATGATTTCGGACTCTCTGGTAAACTTTTGGAATGGCTTGCATCTTACCTAACAGACAGGAAGCATAGCGTACGCATAAACGACACTTTTTCAGCACATCAAATCATTAACGCCGGTGGCCCACAGGGTTCCGTTCTCGGGCCACTCCTCGCATTGATATATCTTGGCGGCCTGTCGAAACGGACGCAAAACGACGCTCTTTTTTTCGCCGACGATACTTCTCTTTACGCCCCCACGCAACGACTGACTTAAGTACAACCCAACTGTCACTTCAACACGACCTAGACGCCATTCACGAATATAGTCGAGAATGGGCAATAACCTTCAACACCGCCAAAACAACTCAGCAAACATTCTCTCACAAACGCGAACACCAGCCGCCAACACTCACTTTCGGAGGTGAAACGGTACCATTGCACGATAACCACAAACATCTCGGAATGACGTTTTCCGAAGATCTCCGCTTTCATCAGCACATACACGAAATTTGTAAGAAAGTAAACAAGTCACTCAGTCCATTGTATCCCATAGCACAATATTTACCTCGGCCCATTCTCGACCAAATATACAAAACCTACATCAGACCTCACTTTGACTATTGCGACACCATTTACGACGAACATATCACCATACACGACGCGACAAGACTCGAGACACTACAAAACAGAGCGGCTAGACTGATGCCAGGCGCACTTTTCAGAACATCCTCCGACAAACTACGACTAGAGCTAGGCTGGGACAAATTGACTACTAGACGGCACATGCATAGACTTGCACTCTACCACAAGCTGAACCAACCCGAATCTCACGCGCCCAGCTACATACATCACAGAAATAATACCACACACACGGGAACAAGACACACGCAGAACGCTTAGAAACGCACCCACCCACAACGCACACACCCACGAACGGCCACACCACTTCCTATCAACGGTCATTTTTCATCATCACAAACAAACAGTACAACGAACTTCCCGTAGCTGCCAGAAGCCTAACCCGGGCTGCGTTAAAAAAACACATCGCAAAGCATCTGGGGTCACCGCAGCCACCAGACTTATACACATTTGGGTCAAAAACAGGCAACACTCGCGGTTGAGAAATGAATGTCTCGTCTAAATTCACACCTTTTCCAAATTCAAAAAGACAGATTCTCCAGCTTGCCTCTGTGGTCATGAAACAGAGAGTGTTCGACATTTCATATTTGCATGTCCATTATACACAAACCAGAGAATATCGCTGTTCCACATTACACAAGCTCTGCATCGCGACATACGACAAACCCCAACACACACACACACAACTACAAATCATCATTCATGGCACAAACCTGGACAGCGGTGACGGTCGGGCGGTGGCTCAACATTTTCAGACATTTATCCTAAGCTCACGTCGTTTTAGCGACACCTAAACCTTCGTCGTGGCGACGGGCGGGCGTGGTGCACCCGGGGAGGCGTGCGGCGGCGACCGGGGGCTGGCCAGCAATTTGACAACTGCTCGCGATGTCCCACACCGCTGCGGCGGTTGTAGCGATTTAATATTTTGTTTGTTTGAGAGTTGGTACCATGACTAAAGCGCATATGTGCTTGTGTGCCAATTCTCCCTCACTATGACATGTCTTCTTTGGTGTGTTTGCGCAATAAACGGGTTGATGATGATGATGATGATGATGACACACACAAACACATCCGCTAGCATGTTAAATTGGTTTTCGCCGGATCCAACTCCTCACCCATTCACCGATGTCAGGTAATCCACCGACTCAGCATCGCAGAACTGTTCAGCGCCTTAGCCACAGTCTTCACAGAGACCTTCGAGTTCGACAGCGATAAGCGCACCATGACGCCAACATAACGTCATCGACGCCACAATGAATAGATGAAACTGACTCATCAAACTGGTTACATCATATCTGCCCAGCCGCTGAAACTCCGCGGTTGAAGGGCGATATTGGTATTCACGGAGCCTGATAACGATGACAGACAGAGCTCCGGCCTCGGCACGTCAGTTCCCGTTAAGGCCGCCCGTGGTCTCGGAACATAAGCCGATCTGACCAGGTACTGCCGGGAACACTCCGACGACCCGATTGTGACGGATGAACCAGTTCTCGGCGGTATTCCCTGCACGTGCTCAGAATCGGTTCCCTGCACGTGCTCAGAATCGGTTGGCTGATTCGAAGGGAACATCACATACTGAACATGTTTCAACGAGGAATTGCAACACGGATGTAAAGCGAATATCGTGTGGCCACTAGGCCGAAATGCCGCACAGATATAGGTTAGTCAGTGCCTTAGTTTAGTCGACTTCATTAGTTCCCTTTCTAAATGTTCACATTGGATGCGCAATAACGAATAATTTTGCAGGAAGCTCTACGCGGCATTTGTTGTCGATTAGTCCAGCCTGGATCTGGTATAAACCAATTTGGTATAAACCAGCTATCTGGTATGGGATACTCCACCTTGGTCCGTTATAAACCAATCTAGTATATATAAACCAGCCATCTGGTATAAATCATGGCGGGTCGTTCGAAAATGTGCTCTAGAGCCGTTGAGGTAGAGTTTTGGGAAAAACGAACCGTGGATCATACGATTTCTATATCTACACTACAATTCTGCTATCTCAGTTCAAAACCCCATGCTAAGGTGGACTATTTCCTTTAAACCAGATGGCTGGTTTATACCAGGTCCAATGTGGACTATGTATTCCCTTTAAGGACGAAAATAAATAAATAAAAATAACTTATCGACTTGCATACTCTTATCCAAAGTTGTATAAGCCATAAGTTCCCTTTCTTTGTATTGCAACAATTATCGATCAAACAAATCAGTGTGACTTCATTTTTAGAAGCCAACTGATACAGAATCCATTACATCTTGTCACCTCGGCTCACGAGCCTAGTGCATAGTGAAGGTAGTGCTGAGGTGTTCTGAAGCTGATTGGAAAGCGATGATTAATGCGCATTGCACAGTGACGCGATGCGACAGTTATCTGGTGGTAAGGCGTCTGGTCACTTCGATGGCATCTCTGCCCGACAGACCTGGCCGGAAGGTGCTGTCCCGACTTCACACACTGCGTGACTGCCATCTCTGCCCGACAGACCTGGCCGGAAGGTGCTGTCCCGACTTCACAGACTGCGTGACACTCGAGTCTCGTACACTGCTGGCTGGGTCCATGACACCAATCAGCCGTCCAGAGTCCAGATACACGTGGCCTGACTTCTTCCGAACCAAGTGTCTTCCTTCCGTACCCTCCAATGTCACTGCTTTCATGAATAAAAACACGCAGACACTGTCCCTGACATATATGGCTGAATCACTTCCCATGAGTCAGGGGCGGCGCCACGGATTTTTGCCAGGGGTGGCAACATTAATTGAGTAGGTGCGCATGTATCCTCTACTGGGAAAAGTGCCACGGAAGTAAAACATGCATATAGACCTCGCGCCAAACAAGATTAAAACCCAACACATTTCGTTCTATTTTTGTGTTATTATTTAGCTGATATCAATTTTTCCAAATTCTTCAAATATTTTTAGCACATATTATTTTGATACCGGAACCATAAATTATTACTAGCACCACACGATAAATTAACTATGTATCGCGTTTTTCAGATGGTAGACTATTCATAATTAGCAAATCATAACTTCTGTAAGTACATATAATCTTGGAACTTAGTACGTTGAACAGGAATTAGGAGAAGAAGCGAGTATGCAAGGCAAAGTTTGAATGTTGCGGTTGGTAGAGGTAAAATACCGAATAAAGCCGAAGTATTTCGTTATAATTTCGTGCTTGATATAAAAGGCTCCTAGGGATCCGTAGGACCCATAGGATCTTTGGCTATTTCCACGGTGTTCTGATACTTCGATCAACGGGAAAAAACTTACATGTGAAGAAGTAAGTAAGGAGCAATACGTTGCAATGCGCCTAAGTGTTATAGCGCATTGTCCTTGGCCACAATCCGCATTCAATGGTAAAAACGCCTGGGGCATGGCCCATGTCTGAGAACTTAGTACGTATATCTCGAAAACCACCCGGCATAGCGATTCGCTATGCCGTGTGGTTTTCGAGATCATAGGGGGCGGGGGCGGCTATATATATATCGGCAGTTTGTGGTTGTCGCGGCAGAGCACAGGTTTATTTTCGTATTTATTAAAATATTACGCGTTTCTCCTGCCTTGCCTCTGCCCTGCCTGCCCTACCATCTGTCTTGCCCCGCCCCACCTCTGTCTTGCCTTGCCTCTGCCCTGCCTGCCCTACCATCTGTCTTGCCCCGCCCCACCTCTGTCTTGCCTTGTCTCTGCCCTGCCTGCCCTACCATCTGTCTTGCCCCGCCCCACCTCTGTCTTGCCTTGCCTTGCCCTGTCCTGCCTGCCCTACCATCTGTCTTGCCCCGCCCCACCTCTGCCTTGCCTTGCCTCTGCCCTGCCTGCCCTACCATCTGTCTTGCTCCGCCCCACCTCTGTCTTGCCTTGCCTTGCCCTGCCCTGCCTTGCCTTGCCTTGCCTTGCCTTGCTCTGCTCTGTCCTGTCCTGTCCTGTCATGTCCTGTCCTGTCCTGTCCTGTCCTGGCATGCCCTATCCTGCCATGTCCTGCCATGTCCTGCCATGTCCTGCCATGTCCTGCCCTGTCTCGCCTCTGCCCCGCCTTTGTCCTGTCCTGTCCTGCCCTGTCCCGCCCTGTCCTGCCCAGCCTGATGGCACCGGAACAGCTCTGTTACATTGGCGTGCTCTCGGTTAGATAACAATAAGTCAAGCTAGATTACCCGATACAGAGCGAAAGTTTCGGTCAAATTGGCGAATATTATGGTCACGACTAGATAGTATAGTTTGAATAGCAATATAGGCTAACATGACTCAAATTTGCATTTATCCACGAAGGGAACTGTTCCATAAGCGCGGCAGCGGCCGGAATCTACAAATTTGGCAAAACAGCACCAGTACAATTTTGACGGTGGCTTACATTTTAGGGGTGGCAATGCCACCCCAGTGTCACGGCAGGCACTGGCGGATCCAGCCTCTCTCGATGGGGAGGTATCTTTTTTTGTGGCAAAAAGGTACCCCCCATTTCTTTTCTGCGCGGATTTGGGCCGGTCACCTTACTTTGGTATTCGAACTTAAGAAATTCACTTAAAAAATAATGTTTTTTCCGATTTTTGTGGGTTTTTTTGGGTGGGGGATTCGTCAAAAACAAAAAATTTCGTAAATCCGAGATAGCCATTTTGCAGAGAATGTCATTTTCTTTCTTTTGATGTTCTTTATTTGCAATTTGCTTCAAAACTCCATTTTCTACGATTGTTCAAACATTTATCGTTTTTCCACCAAAAATTGCATGACATGGTGCCATTAAAACGTCATTATCTCACAAAATACTACATCAATTTCATAGGAATTTGGTGACAAGACGTCGAATTGATGCAGTATAAGGTGCTGCACGTTTGACGTTGATATCTATCATAGTTTTCAAGTTATTGAGAAAATCCGGGAGGGGGCAGTTTCTGCACACCCCAGCGGGGAGCGAGTTAAGTGTCACCGGGGCTGCTTGAATTGCATCAGGTGCGCTGTTTTGTCTTATCATTGAAAGAAAGGGATACATATAAACTTCAAATTCAATCACTCGAAAGAAAAAAACTTCCGTTTTCACGAAGTTTGCTTCTAAGATCATTACGAGCGAGCGCGAAGCGCTCGCTCGTCTTTCCGTGGTATATGGGGAAAATCTGAATATGAGCGCCTCGGCCCGACCCGTGGCGACGCCTTTGAGAAGCTCATATCTCTGCAACCGCACGTCCGATTGACACGCTGACTTCTTTGCTGAGCAGCCCCATCTAACCTACCCTGTTTGAGACCAGTACCGACTCATGTGCGTGACTACCACTGCGCGTGGCGCGTGCTGCGTGCGGGGTGTTGAAGTGTTTTCTCGCAAAAACTCGGCAACGGCTGAGCCAATTGTGTGCAAATTTGGTGTATGGTTAGGGACTCCTCAGTCGCCAATTTTCCACAAGTCAGGGGGGCCTCTGCACGTGCTCACGTGCAGACCCCTATTTTATATCTCAGGAACGGCTGAACCGATTGCGTTCTAATTTGGTGTGTGGTTAGGGACCTCTCAGCCGTTGCCTTTCCACAAGTCAGGGGTGGAGTGCCTCTGCTCGTGCGCACGTGCTCACCCCTATTCTATATCTCAGGAATGGCTGAGCTGATTGTGTTCAAATTTGGTGTGTGGTTAGGGACCTCTCAACCAGTTTCCCACAAGTCAGGGATGGGGTGCCTCTGCACGTGCGTACGTGCACACCCCTATTCTATATCTCAGGAACGGTTGAGCCGATTGTGTTCAAATTTGGTATGTGGTTAAGGACCCCTCCGCCGCCACCTACCCACAAGTCATGGGTGGGGTGCCTCTGCACGTGCGCACCTCTTTTTTGTATCTCAGGAACTACTTGCCCGATCGGGTTGAAATTCACCATACATTTATGTCGCGCTCGCTCGTTCATCGCCAATTACGGCGCCTTACTGGTTGTTTATCACGTGCAGTGCAGGCAACGCGCGCGGAGGGGGGGGGGCATACTTATATTGAATGCCCCTCTCAGATTCCTGTGGGGGTATTTTCCCCTGATGCTCCCCTGGATCCGCCAGTGCCAGCAATTACCGCCAAGGAGAGCCTCTGCCAGACACTTAGTGAAATCCATTTGCCAATTTCCACATTTGTATAAGTAATTGCGAAAGCTGTGTCATGCCACGAAGTGGCGCGAATTTTTCCGTGTTTTTACTGTGGATAGCTGGATTTTGACTGCTGCAAAGACAATGTTTACAATTTTACGATAAATTGGGAACGCGCGGGGGGGGGGGGGGCATACTTGTATTGAATGCCCCCCCCCCCGATTCATGCGGGGGGGGGGGAGGATTTGCCCCTGATGCCCCCCTCCCCCCGGATCCGCCAGTGACGGCAGGGGTGGCAGTCTGCTCAGACAGGTAGTGCTATTCACAGTGACTAAGAGCTTCTTAGCACTGCTGGTGACTAATAACCTCCGTCCTGACCACCTGCTATGCGCCACTGTACATCTCCAGTTCCGCAGTCTTTCCACTGTCACACAATCCACCACGAACGGGTCAGAACAGTCCAGCTGCCAGGCACCAGTGACGTCATCACCATCCCCAATGCCCTGCCGATGGCACCACCGGGTGTAACCGTCACACCAGTCCAGCTGTCCGTCCCCGGTGACGTCATCGCCGTCCCCAGTGACGTCATCACCGTCCCCAGTGCCTCGCCGATGACACCGCGTCACCACAGCACATCGTCACCCGTGGCCAGTAGCCGGTCAGTAGCAGGCCAGTAGCCAGTAGCCGGTCTGGTCTGATGACACCGCGTCACCACAGCACATCGTCACCCGTGGCCAGTAGCCGGTCAGTAGCCGGCCAGTAGCCAGAAGCCGGTCTGGTCTGGTGACACCGCGTCACCACAGCACATCGTCACCCGTGGCCAGTAGCCGGTCTGGTCTGGTGACACCGCGTCACCACAGCACATCGTCACCCGTGGCCAGTAGCCGGTCAGTAGCCGGCCAGTAGCCAGTAGCCGGTCTGGTCTGGTGACACCGCGTCACCACAGCACATCGTCACCCGTGGCCAGTAGCCGGTCTGGTCTGGTGACACCGCGTCACCACAGCACATCGTCACCCGTGGCCAGTAGCCGGTCAGTAGCCGGCCAGTAGCCAGTAGCCGGTCTGGTCTGGTGACACCGCGTCACCACAGCACATCGTCACCCGTGGCCAGTAGCCGGTCTGGTCTGGTGACACCGCGTCACCACAGCACATCGTCACCCGTGGCCAGTAGCCGGTCAGTAGCCGGCCAGTAGCCAGAAGCCGGTCTGGTCTGGTGACACCGCGTCACCACAGCACATCGTCACCCGTGGCCAGTAGCCGGTCAGTAGCCGGCCAGTAGCCAGAAGCCGGTCTGGTCTGGTGACACCGCGTCACCACAGCACATCGTCACCCGTGGCCAGTAGCCGGTCTGGTCTGGTGACACCGCGTCACCACAGCACATCGTCACCCGTGGCCAGTAGCCGGTCTGGTCTGATGACACCGCGTCACCATAGCACATCGTCACCCGTGGCCAGTAGCCGGTCTGGTCTGATGACACCGCGTCACCACAGCACATCGTCACCCGTGGTCAGTAGCCGGTCTGGTCTGGTGACACCGCGTCACCACAGCACATCGTCACCCGTGGCCAGTAGCCGGTCTGGTCTGGTGACACCGCGTCACCACAGCACATCGTCACCCGTGGCCAGTAGCCGGTCTGGTCTGCCCAGCCAGCGGCGGCTAATAGACAATAGTTCATCGTCAGACCGTATGACGTGATGAGTGAAACAAACCAGTCCACCACACTGGCTCTGTGGAGATGTTTTAAACAAGTCCCAATGATATACCATGGAACGTCCGGAGAAATTCCCATGACGTCACGGCTCCTTGCCATTTGACCTGCAGGCCACTGACGGTTTACTGTAAGCAGGAACCAGATCTGCTGTTTGCATTAGCATTCTACATTAAGGTAGAGCGGCATGAATACTGACGAGAGAAGTGCTTATAAATTTTTGAAAAATGCTCATGTAATTACAACAGCACGACGGTTGCCTGCTGTGTAGTCGTACCTACCACACCACTGCCAGACTCGTCCCTCACCATGAATTCCAGCGCCTCACTCCGGGCACGACAGGCGCGACGGTTGCCCAGACAACACCCCCCCCCCCCCCTCTCCTGGATGACCCGTCACGCCCCTCAGACCGCGGCCAGACTGCGCCGGTCGGCTTTAGGACCCGGAGACATGCCACAATGACCGGCCATGATGCGGCGACGCTGCACTGCAACTGAGCCAGACGGCGCTCTTTTCACGTGCAGCTCACCACTGCAACTGAGCCAAACGGCGCTCTTTTCACGTGCAGCTCACCACTGCAACTGAGCCAGACGGCGCTCTATTCACGTGGAGTTCACCACTGCAACTGGGCCAGACGGCGCTCTTTTCACGTGCAGCTCACCACTGCAACTGGGCCAGACGGCGCTCTTTTCACGTGCAGCTCACCACTGCAACTGGGCCAGACGGCGCTCTTTTCACGTGCAGCTCACCACTGCAACTGGGCCAGACGGCGCTCTTTTCACGTGCAGCTCACCACTGCAACTGAGCCAGACGGCGCTCTATTCACGTGCAGCTCACCACTGCAACTGGACCAGACGGCGCTCTTTTCACGTGCAGCTCACCACTGCAACTGGACCAGACGGCGCTCTATTCACGTGCAGCTCACCACTGCAACTGAGCCAGACGGCGCTCTTTTCACGTGCAGCTCACCACTGCAACTGGGCCAGACGGCGCTCTATTCACGTGCAGCTCACCACTGCAACTGGACCAGACGGCGCTCTTTTCACGTGCAGCTCACCACTGCAACTGGACCAGACGGCGCTCTTTTCACGTGCAGCTCACCACTGCAACTGGACCAGACGGCGCTCTTTTCACGTGCAGCTCACCACTGCAACTGGGCCAGACGGCGCTCTTTTCACGTGCAGCTCACCACTGCAACTGGGCCAGACGGCGCTCTTTTCACGTGCAGCTCACCACTGCAACTGGGCCAGACGGCGCTCTTTTCACGTGCAGCTCACCACTGCAACTGAGCCAGACGGCGCTCTATTCACGTGCAGCTCACCGCTGCAACTGAGCCAGCCGGCGCTCTTTTCACGTGCAGCTCACCACTGCAACTGGGCCAGACGGCGCTCTATTCACGTGCAGCTCACCACTGCAACTGGACCAGCCGGCGCTCTTTTCACGTGCAGCTCACCCGGCCTGCCGGCCCACAGTCGGACTGGGGGTGGGTTCGGCTTCACGTGCAGCTCACCCGGCCCGCCGGCCCACAGTCGGGCTGGGGGTGGGTTCGGCTGAGCCGTGGCCTCCCGGGAGGGGAGGGGTGGGGTACGCCGTCTGTGCCACGGCTGCCTCGGGGACGCAGGACGCGACCTTGACACACGGTGAGGTGTGACCAGATGGCAATGAAGTGAGTGTACTCGTTTTTCCGGGTTAGGCTGACATTTGGTCAGCCTAACCCGGGTTTTCAATAATTTAAATTTTAGGCTGACACAAATGTCAGCCTAAATTAAAGTTGCTTGTTTTGGCCTGATATGTCGCGAAAATAATTTAGGCTGACATCAAAGCATGTCAGCCTAAAGTGTTTTAGACTGACATGGCGAATTACAGGGAACTACAGGACTCGGCGCGTTTGGCATTTGAAACTGCGTGGCTCTGATGAATATTTCCCTTCAACCGCGAGCTTCCTTCGTTTTCCCCTGCTCCTCTGAAGGTATCTGAAAGCGTGTTCGCGTTCTTGATACATTTTGCTGACAGCCAATGAGTTTCTGCAAACGTTGTTTAAGTTCTTGAAATGCTGCTTGTTCATTGGTCGAAAATATTAGCGCCGTCGAAAACTGCTCTGGTGCATTGAGACTTATTTACAATTCTGGCGCACAGTACTTAATGCGCGAAAAGCTTGACATTATGCATTATAAATTGTTCCGAGTCACTGCCGCGGCCGTTAGGCGTTAAGCATGTGAGGATCAGTGAAACATTTTATTTTAACTTAGTGGCCAGTGCATGTGGTTGCAAGACAAGGAACAAGGTTGCGCTCAGTGTGTCCAGGAACAAGGTTGCGCTCAGTGTGTCCAGGTGAAGTTGACCAGCCAATTGTGGTAAGTGAAACAAAAGTGCGCCTACGAACAACTTCAGTCTAGTCTAAGCTTAGCTAAATTAGGGTAAAATTTACCAGGCTGCCCTGTCCATACAAAGGAAACTTGTTAGATTGGATTAAAATAATGCACCTAAATGTGATTCAGGAAATTGTGATTGTTTTTAAGGTAAAGATCCAAGCTCCAAGCACATCACAATCAAAAAACCTGACTCTTCATGCTATTAGGTGTGCATTGGTGCTATTGTGTACTCAGTAGCGTAACCAGGATTCACTCCAGGAGGGGACAATTTTTGCTCAGGGGGCATAAAGTACCCCCACCAAAAAAAAACTCGCCAGATTTGCCCCACTATATTTTAAAAAGGGCATATTTTCACCATTTTTCTCTTAAATCAAACAAATAAAACAATTTGACCAAAGGGGGCACATACCGACCTTCAGGGGAGGGGGCAATTGCCCTGTTTGCCTCCCCCTTGTGTACGCCTATGTGTGTACCAGTATCTTTTACACTTCCAATAGCATGCAAAGTTGGGTACGATCAACACAGTGTCCTAGCAACAACAAACACATTTATTTGCATTAAGATGAGTATAACAGTGGTCGTAGGGGTAGCACAAAGGCTCAAAGCCTAAATCGCGGCAATACCCCCTTAAATCTGCATCACAGCAGTGTTCTTGACCTTCGGTTGAGTGTCATCAGCCACGTTTTGCACTTAACACTTAACTAAAAACTTAATAACATACCTTACCTTATCTTACGGTAATCAGGATTTTTAGGCATGTAGTACCCGCTCTCATCGAGCTCATGATTCCTGGCATGTCTCAGTCAGTGTCAGGTATGCTGAACCCGACGTGAGCCCAATGGGCGTCCAATCTAGCCTTGAAGGCATTCAGCGAAGGAGCGCATACATTGCTTTGTGTCTCCACTTCTCTTCCAAACACATCACACACATTCACACATTGGGAACTTAGGGTGGAAAACTACAGATACTATTTTTCCACTCTTTTTCCCGAGTTTTACTGTGAATTTTCCACTCCTTATTTTAAAATGTATTGGATAATTAGAATCCTGATACTGATTTATGGATGTAATGATGGGGACAGCCTGTATATGGAAAGACAGGTAAAAATTGGCATAGGTACCTGATAACATTCCGGTGAGCGGGTAATTGGGTATTGATAAAGCCAAGTACATGTTTTTGGGTGCGAGTTTCCGCTCTGTATGCTTATTTTTAGCCATAATTTTCCACTCCGCACCCCACCTCCAAAGAAATGCTAAGACCCTGGGTCAACGACTGTAACATTGACCTCATCAGGCTTCCACATGCAAATACACAGATGGATCTCAGAGTATTGATTGACAATCAACTGAAGTTCCATGAGCACAGCCAAAGTGTGACAAGGAAGGCTGGCGGGGTAGCACACAGTTTCCTGAAAGGGACATTGTGCAGAGAACCCAAATTCATGGTCCACATACTCAAGGCACATATCAGGCCAGTCTTAGAGTACGCCTCAACTGTCTGGAACACTGGATACTTGCAAGACGTCAGGAAGCTTGAATCTATACAGAGGCTCTGGACTCGTCAGGTCAAAGGACTGGAAGATAAGGAATATGGGAACAGGTTAAGAGCACTCGATCTGTACTCTATGAAGGGAAGATTTCTCAGAGCCGACCTAATCAAGTGCTGGAAAATATTCAATGGCAATTGTCCCATAGAGCCCACAGATCTGTGGGACACCTCTGACTCCCAAACTTGAGGTCACCGATTTAAAATCAGGGTTAGCCAATGTCAAATTGATGCTAGGGCTCGCTTTTCCACTGAACGTGTGGTACATGATTGGAATTCCTTGCCCGACCGGCTAGTGTCCTCAGCGACACTGACAGAGTTCAAGTCCGCTCTAAAAACCTACCTAGCCAACCGACTATTAGATTATCTGCACTAGATTGGATAGGTCAAACAGACGATCTGCACTATACCATTTATTCCAGTATACCTACATTTTCTATCCACTCCACCTTTGGTATGCACCCTGTCCTTAACAAGCTAGGGCAGGGTTAGAAGCGCCAGGGACTTCTATCCACCAGTCATATTTCCTGCCCTAGTTCCTTCATTCCTCCCAATTCACCCATTCCTGTCATTGCCCATTGCATTTTCTATCTCATTTTCTTGAATTGCTCTCTTCGTTTACATCTTCAACTAAGGTGGATTCAGTAGTTATTCTGCACCAATCTCATTGTGTAGTCACCTGCGATGTATATGTCCACATTGTTTACACATTTGTTTACACATTTGTTGTATTTAGGACCTCAAGGTGTTCTCTGTTGAACGCATTTCGGCATCCATTGGCACCAATTTGCGTTAAGTTACTACTCCACAACAGTTATTTTTACGACCGGCTCAATTAATAACACCAAGCAGACGTAATCTTCCAGCCCTTTACATCCCTGTCCCATCCAAATGTGAGATTCTTCTCCTGTGCAGGGGTTGGCACGTCTCTCTTCAACACGGTTTCCTTCCTAAGTTATCCTCTCCACCAACAGGGTAATGAGCAAAGAAACCCAACAGGTGAGTTGAACAGGTGAGTCAGACACATCAAAACATCAGCCTTTTCATGCTATCAGAATGTAGGCTATAGTGACACCGGACACACTAAATCAACAATGGTTTGCGCCTTAGCGGGTTGGTATCGTCTACATTCTGATAGCATGAAAAGTGATGTTTGATGTGGCTGAAGATTGGATCTTTACCCCATGTCAGTTGCTGGAACTAGGTCCAAAAAATCAATATATTGATGCGTCAATAATGCGTCAACAATTATTCACAACATTTCACTAATAACACCTAGTTCCCACAGAAAATGGCCAGTCTCCAAAAAATAATCACACCTTCTGATGCAAGGCCCTATAACTAGGTAAACACACGAGCCTTTTGACCTTGAACTCGACGAAAGACCGTCGGATGACGTCACTGGCGGTGCCCGGCTCCTTCGTCGGCGCCGCGCTCAAGCGCATGGCTGTAACTCGTAAACGACAAAAAACAAATACCGCCCTATAGAGGCATATTTTCCTAATTAGCGCATCGAGTAGGCCCTTTATGCAAAATTTTGGGCAAATCGAGACACCTCGGAATATCACACCGCCAGTGAGATATCTGATGCTGCTAATTTGACGAACGTCAGCCATCCAAACCCGCACGCAACACGCCACCAACAGACTGTTCAATTTCAACTATTGCGCAATTACTAGCTGAAATCTTGCTTTTTGATTGCTGGAGCGCTTTGCCGCCAGTGACGTCAAATCACGTTTTGTGAGCACCGACGAGGTGACCTATATGGCGCTCAAGCGGTGTCACCCCCTGCTCTGATGCAGAACTGTTTGCTCCAGAGCAAGGCCCTAGATACTAGGTAGACCTGTCCGGGGTAGGCAGTGAATTGCGTGACGTCACGGGCACGTGACGTCACACGCTCCCTATTCAAATAGTGTTAAATGGGCCTACTTTCGCGTCCTACCAGTTGAATACCTTAGGTGCCAGCGGGATGAATTGAGCACTAAATGATGGATTGAAATGTCCTCTACAGCTCGCTCTTCGGCCATTTTCTTCTAAATTGCAAGGGTGAGCTGCTAGGCGATGTCAAAGCGAGGCATGCAAAAAGTAGGAGGCCCATGCCCATATAAGGTCAAGCCCCGCCCCTGTACACAAACATGGCGGCCGTGCCGGTCTCGAACGCTCCCGATTCGGCCACCCCATTGGTGGAAACCGTGACTGTGACGTCATGGGACCGTGACGTCATGGGACAGGTTGGACACGTTAAGGAGATAGGCATGACACCCCCTGGCTCCAGAGTACTTGTTTGCTCTATCCACCTCAGTCACAACTCAAAATGTTTGTCAGTTTTTTTGGGGTTTGTTTCTGGAAAGATTGAGACGCCATCGTGTGGCGACAAATTACATCAAATATGCTTCTGTCATTTTCTTAGGATAACCTTTTAAATTATCAACTTTACATTTGTTTAAAGTCAATAAAACAATTGTTTAATGTACTTACATGTAATTATTATAAAAAAGTATTTTATTTTAAATAATTGCCTGTCTCGCTACAGCATCAATATTTTGATCAATATTTTAAGTGTGCGTCAAAAAAATTGATTCAGTTGAGCCAAGGGATACAAATAATGCACTTCTAAAGCAATATTGCATCAATTTCTGGGATAATTATTGAACAGCTGTGTGGATGAAACTAAATTATGAGCCACAATGCACAAATTCATGTATGTACCATTCATCCCATCACTATTATCCAGTGCTTCATCATTGGCATTTGTAAATTAGTAATTTTCCCCAATACCATTTCTATTGGGCTGGATCACAATATTGACACGTCAAAAAATGATTATTTGGGCCTAGTGCCAGCAACTGATGCGGATGGTAATGGAGACTGGACTTCTACCTTGGATGTGTAGAGTGAAGATCCAGTCGCTGGTCATATCCAAATACCTGACTACCTTACCTTACCTTACAGTAATAAGGATTTTTAGGCCTCAAGGCCTGTAGTACCCGCTCTCATCGAGCTCATGATTCCTGGCATGTCTCAGTCAGTGTCAGGTATGCTGAACCCGACGTGAGACTTCATGCTAGTGGTGTAGTGATACTGACTCAAAAGCATGGATGCATCAAGCTGTAAGCTAGCTATTTGCTTTGTATTGACTCTTTTGTGTGGGATATTTTTTGAGGGTGTGGGAGATTTTCTTGACTCATGGCACTTGACTCATCTCACTCAGCCCAAGGAAGGCTTCTCCGTGCTGACATGATTCAGTGTTGGAAACTGCTCCATGGCCAATGCTCGATCGCTCCTACTGACTTGTTCAACCTGGCTCCCCAATCTGGGACGAGAGGCCATAGATTGAACGTAAGACATGTCCACGCTCAAACTGACATGCACAAGAGACATTTTGGAGTCCACTGTGGAGAGTCATGGAACTCTCTTCCAGATAGAGTGGTAGCTGATAAAAATATAAATTCATTCACAGCCAAGCTGGCTGACTACAGCGATGCTCTTTATGAGTACCCTCAATAGGCCAAACTGACTATACTTCAATCTGTGTCATTTGATTGTTTTGATTTGCGTAGCCATGTGTTGCACATGTATGCACATTACAATGTATAGGTATAGTATATGTTGCACCATTTTAGGAATACTGAGGTCTTCATGCAGAGGCACATCTCACTCTCAGGTCTCCCGGGTTCGACCTGGTGACCAGTGTGTATGGTGTGCTGGGTTCCTTCCATTCCCTGTGGATGCCATCCTTGCATGCCCAACGAGACAGGGAACCCTAACAGATGAGTTGTACAGATGTGTTGTGTGTCATTATTATGTCATTATTGTCATGTATGTCATTATATTATGTGGGGTACCCAATGTGTCATATCCGTAGAGCAGTGTGCAGATTCTAGACGCTGGATATGTGGGTTACCCAATGTGTCATGTCAGTAGAGCAGTGTGGAGGTTCTAGACGCTGGAGATGTGGGAGACTCAATGTGTCATGTCAGTAGAGCAGTGTGGAGGTTCTAGACGCTGGAGATGTGGGTTACTTAATGTGTCATGTCAGTAGAGCAGTGTGGAGGTTCTAGACGCTGGAGATGTGGGAAACTCAATGTGTCATGTCAGTAGAGCAGTGTGGAGGTTCTAGACGCTGGAGGTGTGGGAGATCAATGTGTCATGTCAGTAGAGCAGTGTGGAGGTTCTAGACGCTGGAGATGTGGATTACCCAATGTGTCATGTCAGTAGAGCAGTGTGGAGGTTCTAGGCGCTGGAGATGTGGGAGACTCAATGTGTCATGTCAGTAGAGCATTGTGGAGGTTCTAGACGCTGGAGATGTGGGTTACCCAATGTGTCATGTCAGTAGCGTAGTGTGGAGGTTCTAGATGCTGGGGATGTGGCAGACTCAGTGTGTCATGTCAGTAGAACAGTGTGGTTCTAGACGCTGGAGATGTGGGAGACTCAATGTGTCATGTCAGTAGAGTAGTGTGGAGGTTCTAGATGCTGGAGATGTGGGTTACCCAATGTGTCATGTCAGTAGAGCAGTGTGGAGGTTCTAGACACTGGAGACGTGGGAGACTCAATGTGTCATGTCAGTAGAGCAGTGTGGAGGTTCTAGACGCTGGAGATGTGGGTTACCCAATGTGTCATGTCAGTACACCAGTGTGGAGGTTCTAGACGCCGGAGATGTGGGTCACCCAATGTGTCATGTCAGTAGAGCAGTGTGGAGGTTCTAGACGCTGGAGATGTGGATTACCCAATGTGTCATGTCAGTAGAGCAGTGTGGAGGTTCTAGACGCTGGAGATGTGGGAGACTCAGTGTGACATGTCAGTAGAGTAGTGTGGAGGTTCTAGACGCTGGAGATGTGGGTTACCCAATGTGTCATGTCAGTAGAGCAGTGTGGAGGTTCTAGAAAACAATGTGTCATGTCAGTAGAGCAGTGTGGGGATTCTAGACGCTGGAGATGTGGACTACCCAATGTGTCATGTCAGTAGAGCAACGTGGAGGCTCTAGATGCTGGAGATGTGGGTTACCCAATGTGTCATGTCAGTAGAGCAGTGTGGAGGCTCTAGACGCTGCAGATGTGGGTTACCTAATGTGTCATGCCAGTAGAGCAGTGTGGAGGTTCTAGACGCTGGAGATGTGGGTTACCCAATGTGTCATGTCAGTAAAGCAGTGTGGAGGTTCTAGACGCTGGAGTGTGGGTTACCCAATGTGTCATGTCAGTAGAGCAGTGTGGAGGTTCTAGACGCTGGAGATACGAGTTACCCAATGTGTCATGCCAGTAGAGCAGTGTGAGGTTCTAGACGCTGGAGGTGTGGGACACTCAACATGTCATGTCAGTAGAGCAGTGTGGAGGTTCCAGACGCTGGAGATGTGGGAGACTCAATGTGTCATGTCAGTAGAGTAGTGTGGAGGTTCTAGATGGTGGAGATGTGGGTTACCCAATGTGTCATGTCAGTAGAGCAGTGTGGAGGTTCTAGACACTGGAGATGTGGGAGACTCAATGTGTCATGTCAGTAGAGCAGTGTGGAGGTTCTAGACGCTGGAGATGTGGGTTACCCAATGTGTCATGTCAGTACACCAGTGTGGAGGTTCTAGACGCCGGAGATGTGGGTTACCCAATGTGTCATGTCAGTAGAGCAGTGTGGAGGTTCTAGACGCTGGAGATGTGGATTACCCAATGTGTCATGTCAGTAGAGCAGTGTGGAGGTTCTAGACGCTGGAGATGTGGGACACTCAGTGTGACATGTCAGTAGAGTAGTGTGGAGGTTCTAGACGCTGGAGATGTGGGTTACCCAATGTGTCATGTCAGTAGAGCAGTGTGGAGGTCCTAGACACTGGAGATGTGGGGTACCCAATGTGTCATGTCAGTACACCAGTGTGGAGGTTCTAGACGCTGGAGATGTGGGTTACTTAATGTGTCATGTCAGTAGAGCAGTGTGGAGGTTCTAGACGCTGGAGATGTGGGAAACTCAATGTGTCATGTCAGTAGAGCAGTGTGGAGGTTCTAGACGCTGGAGATGTGGGTTACCCAATGTGTCATGTCTGTAGAGCAGTGTGGAGGTTCTAGACGCTGGAGATGTGGGAGACTCAATGAGTCATATCCGTAGAGCAGTGTGGAGGTTCTAGACGCTGGAGATGTGGGTTACTCAATGTGTCATGTCAGTAGAGCAGTGTGGAGGTTCTAGACACTGGAAATGTGGGTTACCCAATGTATCATGTCAGTAGAGCAGTGTGGAGATTCTAGACGCTGGAGATGTGGGGTACCCAATGTGTCATGTCAGTAGAGCAGTGTGGAGGCTCTAAATGCTGGAGATGTGGGTTACTTAATGTGTCATGTCAGTAGAGCAGTGTGGAGGTTCTAGACGCTGGAGATGTGGGAAACTCAATGTGTCATGTCAGTAGAGCAGTGTGGAGGTTCTAGACGCTGGAGGTGTGGGAGATCAATGTGTCATGTCAGTAGAGCAGTGTGGAGGTTCTAGACGCTGGAGATGTGGGTTACTCAATGTGTCATGTCAGTAGAGCAGTGTGGAGGTTCTAGACACTGGAGATGTGGGTTACCCAATATATCATGTCAGTAGAGCAGTGTGGAGATTCTAGACGCTGGAGATGTGGATTACCCAATGTGTCTGTCAGTAGAGCAGTGTGGGGATTCTAGACGCTGGAGATGTGGACTACCCAATGTGTCATGTCAGTAGAGCAATGTGGAGGCTCTAGATGCTGGAGATGTGGGTTACCCAATGTGTCATGTCAGTAGAGCAGTGTGGAGGCTCTAGACGCTGCAGATGTGGGTTACCCAATGTGTCATGCCAGTAGAGCAGTGTGGAGGTTCTAGACGCTGGAGATGTGGGTTACCCAATGTGTCATGTCAGTAAAGCAGTGTGGAGGTTCTAGACGCTGGAGTGTGGGTTACCCAATGTGTCATGTCAGTAGAGCAGTGTGGAGGTTCTAGACGCTGGAGATACGAGTTACCCAATGTGTCATGCCAGTAGAGCAGTGTGGAGGTTCTAGACGCTGGAGGTGTGGGACACTCAACATGTCATGTCAGTAGAGCAGTGTGGAGGTTCTAGACGCTGGAGATGTGGGAGACTCAATGTGTCATGTCAGTAGAGCAGTGTGGAGGTTCTAGACGCTGGAGATGTGGGACTCTCATTGTGTCATGTCAGTAGAGCAGTGTGCAGGTTCTAGACGCTGGAGATGTGGGAGACTCAATGTGTCATGTCAGTAGAGCAGTGTGGAGGTTCTAGATGCTGGAGATGTGGGTTACCCAATGTGTCATGTCAGTAGAGCAGTGTGGAGGTTCTAGACGCTGGAGATGTGGGAGACTCAATGTGTCAGTCAGTAGAGCAGTGTGGAGGTTCTAGACGCTGGAGATGTGGGTTACCCAATGTGTCATGTCAGTAGAGCAGTGTGGAGGCTCTATACGCTGGAGATGTGGGAGAATCAATGTGTCATATCCGTAGAGCAGTGTGGAGATTCTAGACGCTGTAGATGTGGGAGACTCAATGTGTCAGTCAGTAGAGCAGTGTGGAGGTTCTAGACGCTGGAGATGTGGGTTACCCAATGTGTCATGTCAGTAGAACAGTGTGGAGGCTCTAGACGCTGGAGATGTGGGAGACTCAATGTGTCATATCCGTAGAACAGTGTGGAGATTCTAGACGCTGGAGATGTGGGAGACTCAATGTGTCATGGCAGTAGAGCATTGTGGAGGTTCTAGACGCTGGAGATGTGGGAGACTCAATGTGTCATGTCAGTAGAGCAGTGTGGAGGTTCTAGACGCTGGAGATGTGGGTTACCCAATGTGTCATGTCAGTAGAGCAGTGTGGAGATTCTAGACGCTGGAGATGTGGGTTACCCAATGTGTCATGTCAGTAGAGTAGTGTGGAGGTTCTAGACGCTGGAGATGTGTGAGACTCAGTGTGACATGTCAGTAGAGCAGTGTGGAGGTTCTAGACGCTGGAGATGTGGGAGACTCAATGTGTCATGTCAGTAGAGCAGTGTGGAAGTTCTAGACGCTGGAGATGTGGGTTACCCAATGTGTCATGTCAGTAGAGCAGTGTGGAGGTTCTAGATCCTGGAGATGTGGGTTACCCAATGTGTCATGTCAGTAGAGCAGTGTGGAGGTTCTAGATGCTGGAGATGTGGGTTACCCAATGTGTCATGTCAGTAGAGCAGTGTGGAGGTTCTAGACGCTGGAGATGTGGGAGACTCAGTGTGACATGTCAGTAGAGCAGTGTGGAGGTTCTAGGCGCTGGAGATGTGGATTACCCAATGTGTCATGTCAGTAGAGCAGTGTGGAGATTCTAGATGCTGGAGATGTGGGTTACTCAATGTGTCATGTCAGTAGAGCAGTGTGGAGGTTCTAGACGCTGGATATGTGGGATACTCAATGTGTCTTGTCAGTAGAGCAGTGTGGAGGCTCTAGACGCTGGAGATGTGGGTTACCCAATGTGTCATGTCAGTAGAGCAGTGTGGAGGTTCTAGACGCTGGGGGTGTGGGAGACTCACTGTGTCATGATCAGTACAGCAACATCAGTGTGGAGGTTTTAGACGCTGGAGATGTTGGAGGCTCAATGTGTCATATCCGTAGAGCAGTGTGGAGGTTCTAGACGCTGGACATGTGGGAGACTCACTGTGTCATGTCAGTAGAGCAGTGTGGAGGCTCTAGACGCTGGGGGTGTGGGAGACTCACTGTGTTATGTCAGTAGAGCAGTGTGGAGGCTCTAGACGCTGGAGATGTGGGTTACCCAATGTGTCATGTCAGTAGAGCAGTGTGGAGGTTCTAGACGCTGGAGATGTGGGTTACCCAATGTGTCATGTCAGTAGAGCAGTGTGGAGGTTCTAGACGCTGGAGATGTAATAGCCCTCAAATACTACGACATGATGTCTCGTGCGCAGACGTTAGCGGCGGTGAGCGTTAACAAGAACGTTATAACTTTGTTTGACACTGAACGGTTATTGATATATCACTCTTTCATGAACCTTGCGATTCTCGAGATGTGGACCAATACGGAAAACTCCAACCGACTTAGGTATATGAGTTGTGTTTGGCATGTGTCTTTTCAAGTGCGTGCTGCGTTGCCATTATCAGTACCAATGCCTCTTAACCCTCGCCATACGGGAGCTTTTCACCTTCGCCCTACGGGGGGTGGGGGGGGGGGGGGCTGACAGTCTCCCCTTTTAACTTTCAAACCAAGCAACTTAGAGCAATGCGGTAAGAACCAGCATGTTGCCTGTCATGAGAGGAATCTAACAGTATTCGACTTTTAGGTTTCAGGTCAACGGGTGACCTTTCAGGTCATGTGAATAACCTCGGCTCGACCAAGTCCAGAACAGCAATTTTGCTCTGTCAGAAAACCTGGCCTGGATAGTACCGCTGGTCCGCTGCAGACCAGCCGAGGCCCTTATCAGGCCGACCGAGTACCAGTGAGATCGACCAAGGGCCCTCTTAAGCCTAGCAAGGACCCCTCAAACCGGTCATGGACCTTCTCAGGTAGACAAATTATCATCTTTGAAAACGCCGATGAACCAGCTTGACTGACTTAGGACTAGAGATGCAAAATGTCTCCAAAACAGGAACCGGCAACGCCACCGCCACCGCTTATAAATGAGTTGGCACCGGCATCAAGCCAGGCCACATGTGGCAGCACCCGCGATGCCCGGCAGCCAGCAATATGCATGTTCATTGTTTATTGTTCATTTATCAAGGGCTTGTCCATAAGTGGCTATTACGGCCCAGTCAATACATGCAGGTAATCACAACACACACACACATACACACACACACACGCAAGCACACACGCAAGCACACACACACCCGCACCCGCACCCGCACCCGCACCCGCACACGCACACGCACACGCACACGCACACGCACACGCACACGCACACGCACACGCACACGCACACGCACACGCACACGCACACGCACACGCACACGCACACGCACACGCACACGCACACGCACACGCACACGCACACGCACACGCACACGCACACGCACACGCACACGCACACGCACACGCACACGCACACACACACACACACACACACACACACACACACACACACACACACACACACACACACACACACACACACACACACACACACACACACACACACACACACACACACACACACACAGACACACAGACACACACGAAATATGAAATATACACGGCACATTGTAGGTCATTTCGAAAAGTGCTGTCGCAATTGCAGCCGGGACGCAGAGTCCGTCACATGCCGCGGGACGGCGGCTCTTCCCTATCCCGCGCCGTGCCGGGGCGGGGATATGGGCGGGGGGGGGGTTTAGACACCCCCTCAGGTTTTTCGAGGATAGCGAAAAAACGGCGGCGCGCAGCGCCGCCGTTTTTTGACACAGCTGTTCGGGCATCAATTGCGCACATTGTGTTAAAAAAATACATCGAGTCATCTCAGGTCAGGTCACCAGACCAGGTCACGTGACCCCACCTCCAAAAAAACTTGTGGTCGTACCACAGTCACAGTTTTTAGATGATCGGTTTTATACTTACAGAATTTTATAAGGTCATATGTATCTACAATTTGTTTATCTTAATTTTTTTTATATCAGCGACCTAAGGTCGGGTCAATTTCGTGACCTCCCCATTATAAGTCAATGGGGAAATATTAAAATGCTTCCTATTCCAAAGATACGCAAGATATCAGTCTAATTCCTTCTGGATCATGTTATTAGAGGCCATTCTTGATGACCTAGGTGCTATTTTTGTTCACTGACCCCTACATGGTCAGCCGAGGTCATCCGAGGTCACCAACAGTTGTATGTCAATAACTCTCGACATAATGACGATATAGAAGTCAAACCGACACCAATGTGTTTGTCTCGTCGAGGTACATCTTCCCATATGCAACATGACTACTTGGGTCACCACATGACCTTGACCTTAGGTCAAATTGTTAAGTTGACTTAACAAGGTCACCATATATATCATTCAAAGCGCCTTGACTAGATAAACTTAATGGCGTAAAGAGTTTTCCGTTATCTTTATTAAGTAAAAAGTTAATAGCAAAAACGATTAGCAAAAAAAAATTTTTTTTCTTTTGGCCTCTGGAGCCTCAAATATTGACCTGAGATCAAATCTGAGGACACTTTAGCGATTACAAATTGCACTGGCTGGCGTTTGCTTTTTCCGTTTCTAACTATCATCGTTTCTGAGATATATGGGAATTTCTGGAGCAATGTCCTAAAACAGGAAAATTTGACCTTTGATGACCTCTGGTGACCTCAATATTGGCTTTAGGAAAAAAATATCTAAGTATTTTCGAATGTGCTTCTCGAGAGCTTTCGAACACGCTTTTCTGCGTCTTTCTAGCCCTTTTAGTTTTCGAGTTGGAGGGGGGTGTCTAAACACCCCCCCCCCCCCCCCCCCCCCCGGCGAAGTTGGCGCCGAGCACCGGCACGGCGAGGGCTATAGGGGAAGAGCCGCCGTGCAATAGCCAGGCGGAAAGGGGGCATTGTCTTGACTTCATTGTACATTAAACAGTATTTTAACCCCCGAACTTGTGCTGAGCCCGGCATGAGAACGGCAAGTCTGTGTTTAGACGGCTTCAGTCACGCCGGGCCTGAATTTGGGCCCGGCGCCGGCTCCGTGGTCCTGAAATTTGCATCCCTACTTAGGACCCTCTCATGCATGCATAGAGCCCTTTCAGACACACGGAGGGCCCACTCTGATCGCAAGAGGGCATTCTCAGACCGGGAAATGACCCTCTCAGATCGATTAGAGCCTTCGCAGCCTGGCAAGGCTATTCATAACAGCAGATGTCACGCCTGGAAGGTCCTTTGACACTAGAAATGGGAGAATAGGTGGTATTCGGGTCGCAACTTTAAGCATTTCTAAAACCGTTCTTTCAACAGATGAGACATAACTGTGATGTCAAAGGTCTTGTCTATTCATATCGTTACAGTTAAATTGAGTCAAATATTTTCCCAAGAATTGTTTTATGGAACCATGCACGCCTTCCAATAAGAGTAATTTTCTGCTTATCTAACGCACATAAAAACGACGTGAAAATGGCTACTACTATCGAATTCTACGTGTAAAATAACCCATAAACCATGTGTCTCATGACTTTCGTAGACCTTTTGCTATAGTGACCTTTTGTGACCTAACCTTGACCTTGGCCTTTGCTTAAATTTATTTTTCGCTTAGGCGGTATATTTATTATACCTCTGAGAGCACTGTGTGCGATAATAGTCGCAATCTAAGGCTTTGAATAGAAAGTATGGTCCAACAACTCAAATGCTTCGATTTTGACCTTTGACCTGACCGTGACCTGACCTGTGACCCTATTTGGAAAATGTAGCTAATGCTTGAGATGCGTCTCATTGAGAGCTTTCGATTGCCGTCTTGCGAGTGTCGCTGTGGTTATTGGTTCGAAAGATAACGAGGGGGTCAGAATCTATTCGACTGAATATACCAGCGGGGCGCGTGTTAATAATGTAGGCATCTACAGGTAGGGGAAGATCTGTGCAACATTTGGGCACGCGAAGTTTTTTAATATAATTACACGGTTTCCGTGAATCCTGTTTAGCCTGACATGCGAGATGTCAGGCTAAATTTGTCAGCCTAAATTTTGATCGCGGTCGTGTGTTCATGTCAGCCTATCCTGGAAAAATCACTATGGATGTTGCAGCGTGACCGGATCGGCGTGATATGGGCATTGCGCTTCTCACAGGTATGTTTGACTCAGGTTTGTAGAATAATACGAGTCGACTTTGTACGTGCAGTGTGCACTTCCTACTTCGGAACGTCGACTACTAAGCTTGACATTGACAAAACACGAACTTTGCTCCAACGTATCTGTGGCGAGATCTAGAGTTCAGCAGAAGCCACTTGACCAGCTGATATGCATTGAGAGTTAGTTCTGCATCATCACGCCGGTCTAAGACGCCACAAAGTTCAGCATTAGGCGTCATGCAACACAAATGACCTCAGCAAAACATGCGGGCCCGGACGTTGCAACCAGCACCAGCCAGCAACACCAGCCAGCATTAGAGCTGCCACCTTTTTGTCCAGCCAGCACTAGAGCTGCCACCTTTGTGTCTCGTAACTACCGTCACGCTCCACAGACTAGTCCAAGAGCTCCGCCACGTTCCGAAAATGGGGGGGGGGGGGCATTCTGAAGTCGATTCTTTCCATGCAACGCCCATAGGCGTAATGTTAAAAGTCCAACAATTTGGGGAGGACACGTCCTTCCGCCCCCCCCCCCCCCCCTTGTGGCGGAGCCCCTGGACTAGTCAATAGTCATATCATGTTCGGAAATAAGCAAACCGAGCCGATACATATTTCAGTATATCTGTGCTAACCGTATACCAGACCGATTTTGCTCCGGGAAACATGACCGAAAAGTAGCATATTTGGAACATTCATGAGATGAATGTGACAGGCTAGCAAGGAACATTTTGAATGTGGACAAAAGTGCATTTGAAGCAGATATAATGTCAATGTAATGGTCAAATCATGAGCAAGGGGATCGGGGCTATGCAGGCGCGCACACAGGATTTTCGTAAGGGGGGGGGGGGCACGACCTCAAGGGGGCCCCGACGGACCACGAGGGAGCCCCACTATTGCGGACCCAATAAGGACATCTGTACATATTATACAATATTGAAAGGTAGTCGGCAGCGCAGTAGAAAGAAAGCCAGTAGGGTGATGTTCCTATATCCGAACTTCAGCGTAGGAGGCAGCAATTATGCATGCCTTACGTATATAAGCAGTGAATGACATTGAACAATGATCATGATAATGCTTCACAAACACCGGCCACGTTGCCAAGCAGCGTGCTGTTAAAACCACTGTCCTACGTTGCTAGACAGTGTTTTTGCCAGCTTCACAGTTTGTGAAGCTCTGCTACCGAACAGGGCATGTTCCCTAAAATACAGCTTTGTAGATATTTGCCGTGCGTTCAGTATCTGGAAAATGTTGGATAATTTTCCGGGATCATGGAAAAAGTTACAGAATCACGTTCGGTATCGGGAAAATGGAAAAACATCCCGATAATTTTCCGTCGCGGTCGAGAATCATGGAAAATGTCAGGAGCAGGGCCGCATGGATATTATCCATTCGTCGTAGTTAGCTGCAGGGGTGGATCCAGGGGGCCAAATAGGCCATACCCCCCCCCCCCCCAAGGTCCTGGAACTATTATTTGCCCCACCACCAAATGGTTAGACGCAGTTGTAAAAATTGTCTTTGCAGCAGACAAAATCCAGCTATCCACAGTTAAAAACTTGAAACTTTCGCACCGCTTCGCGGCATGACACAAAATACGCAATTGCTTATACAAATTTGTAAAATGGGGAAATTAATTCATTAAGTGTCTGGCAAAGTATCTTCTTGGCGGTACCTAATTGCTAGCCCCAGGACCCACTCCCTTCATAAAATATTAACTTTCAAGCGGGCTACATGTTTAGCTAGTCTGCCGAGTTCCGAAAAAGGCGACGCGAACGCAAAGACGCGGACATCGGCACCCGGAAGCTGCTCCAGCGGTACCCAACTTGCTGGACCGAAGAGCTAATAGTGGGACCAGGCCAGGACCATCTCCCCAAGCCATCTCGCCCCAGGCTCCTCCAGATCCGCAGGGAGCATTTATGTGCGGAAGAGTTGTTCTGCCTCTTGCTGCTTTCATACCATTTGCACTGAATTACCAGTTGCCTGTTACAGTTCGGTACATATTGTATACAGTTGTTATTATATGTACTTTTTCGCAGCGACCAGTGAGAGCGCTGACTGCCACCGGTCATCGTGAATTACTATCCGAGGAATATGTATCTGAAAAACTACCTTAATTTCAATATTTTTCATCATACCGAGATGTGCAACCAGGAATAGGGGTTTATCGATGCTTGGCTCCACTGACGGTCTGGTTCCAATATAAAAATTCCGTTTTCCACGACCTAAAACGAAAATGTCACTGCTTCGCGGAGTCACATCGGTGGCCATCGTCATAACGAAGCCATCGCCATCGTCTTCGGTTCGTTGTAACGGTGAACTGAATGAATATTATGTTTAGCTTTTTATTCTCTACCCACCGCCTATGTTTCTGGGTTTTATAAGGCAAACCCGTAAAAATTACGCGCCGCTTCGCGGCGCTAAATAACAAGTACCTACCATAACATGAAAATCCATGTTAACAATGCTGCAAAGACTTAAATACACGCATGAAAAAATGGGGTACATTTTTTTCGTCATTTCAGCCGACCCCCACTCAAAAATTATCGGCGACGCCCTCGCCGATAATTTTTGGACTGACAATTGACATAGTTTTGTTCAGTGTAAGGCAATGTCGGAACAATAAAAACTGCAAGCTGACATTTTCAAGCTGACCTTTTTCGATATCCCAAAAGGTCGAAAAGCTAAAAAAAATGCACCAAAATATCAAAATAAAGAAATCAATAGAAATCGTGTGGTTACAAAATAAAGTGGCCCACATCCGGGAAGAAATTCGAAATTCAGGGTAGGTAAGGTCCGCTAAAAACGGTTTGCCCCCCCCCCCCCAAAAAAAAAACGGCCGCTGGATCCACCCTTGGTCAGTTGACTGCTGCTGCGTTCATCGGCGGCCATTTACTGTCTTTTAACTTGAGTTTTTGCACATGCTGTGCAATCTGAAAATAATTTATGTTGCTTTTAACCCTGACCAGTGCAGGGGGTGGGGGTGGATGCCCCCCCCCCCCTCGGGTTTTCGAGAATAACTCGCGTAGTTATCAACCGAATGCGATGCAACTTTCAGTATCATACTTTTGAACAATTCGACACAAACTCTAAAAATTTAAACTTCTACCCCCCATGACCTATGTATGACCTGTTTATCAAGGTCATGTCAGGGGCAACTGGCGTCCCGCAGTATCGATGCTTGTAACTTGTGCAGTTTCCGTGTGTTGTTCAGGAGCATATGCACAGGTGTTACCAGGTGACATTTATGGTCTCCACTGATATCGTGACCTCGGTTGACCTTAACAGAGATCAATCGAGGTCACTGACCTCAGATGACCTGAGATGACTTGTTTGGCTTCTAGCAGTTTCTAGGACATTTTGTGACGCTGATTTGAAATTTGGCATCCATTTTGCATAAGTATATGTTCCACTGGGGTCATGCTCTTTCACAGATCAACCGAGGTCACTGACCTCCGATGACCTGAGATGACCTTTTTGGATTCTGGTAGTTTCTAGAACATATTGTGACTCTGATTTCAAATTGGGACCCAATTTGCATAATTATATCAAGATTTTAGCTCGATTATAATTCAATTTCTACACATGCACGATTTGGATGACATCCGGGTCATTGACATCACCTCAGAGGTCACCTAATGACCCAGGACCTTAAAATCGGGATCAGCGGCTTCCTCTCATCACACGCAGCACGCTCGTTTTTTTTTATCTAAGCTCCAGCTCAATTAGGGGCGAAACGCCAGGGGTTTGTATCCCCCCCCCCTGCACGGATACATAGGTATCGGACGCTGCACGGGCGATGATTAAGGTTGACTAATACCAATTTCACGCCTGAGTTGAGTTAAATACGTGTTTTACAGCGCACGCAAAACACAACAGATGGATAATATCCTTGCAGATACCGAACGCTCTGCACGGGACGATAATTTACCAATGGACAATTATCCCCGGCAGAGTAGATATCTAATCTGTCGGGGATAATTTTCCATTTCAGCATATGCCGGCATATACCAAACGCGGGAAGGAAAAATTATCGGCCATAATTATCCAGAGGAGAATATCCAAAGGAAAACATTTGCCAGATACCGAGTACGCACGCTTGAATAGATTCACGGATGCATATTGGCGCATTACGTCACGGGCCGCGGACAGTCGTGGTGTGCTAAGATGCAAATATAAAATATAAACTCACTTTTGATTTGTGAAAAATACATCCGAATTTTCTTCTGATAACAACAAAATACAACCGGACAGGGGCCCACCTTAGGGGGACTCCGCATTTCATAAGGGGGTCTTCATAACAGGTCGTCCGACTTCTAGGACCAACAATCTTGAAGTCGCTGTCAGCCAATCAGCGGCGAGACTAGACCCCATTTTGCAAATGATAAATTCAATTGCTTAAAAGCGGATAAGTTTTGGGGAAAATGACCTGAATAATTTAGACATTTCAATAACGGCCAAAGATAATGTCTATCTCAGTTCAAAACCAATACAAAGGTGAACCATTCCCTTTAACCCGCGAGTCACTGGGGGGGGGGGGTTAGCCCCCCCCCCCCCCCTTAGGAATATTAGGAATATCTCAATAACGAATGCAGATATCGACGCAAAAATTTCAGTACCTTTCCGGGCATCATTTTTACACCTTTTGAGATAAAAAATGGGGAAAAAATCGTCAGAAATTTTTCGAGATATAGTGAATTTAGTGACGTCGCTAAACACGATTTTGACACCAAAATCGGCTAAAGTTTGCCAGGTCGTACAAATGCTGCATTTGAAGCAAAATGCAATTGAAAAACGCTAAAAGGTAGAAAATTGCAAGGGCTACAAACCGCCTATCTCGAAATTGCGAAAATGTTGTATTTTTACCCCATTTTTTTAAATGCTCACAAAATACAATTTTCAAAGATATTGAAAAAACGGAATATATGTCAGATAACGACATATGGGCAACTACCATACCAAATTTCAAAATGATATCATCTTTTTTGACTGTCATGGCATATAAAGTATGGGTAAATCATGACGTCATATTTTGAAATTGCGTTTTTTGGCTTTTATTGACAGGATACAGACAAATAAATGTCAGCACTGTTTTGTTTAGATAAAACTGATATAGAAACATGCTTTTTCATTTCGATTTATCAATTTCAAATTTTGACCTTCAGTGACCTGAACTTGACCTGAACTTGACACTAACTTCACGTAAATATAGTCAGGTGGTAAAATGACTGCCACTATCGAATTCTACGCGTAAAAGCATCCATAAAACATGTGCTGCATGACTTCCGTAGATATGTTGTGTGTAGTGACCTTTTGTGATCTGACCTTGACTTTGATCTTTTCCAACAATCTCACTTTAGCTCATGTGGGATATGTCATACCTTCGACAGTACTTTGGGTGATTATAGGCGTAATCGAAAGCCATAGATGGCAAGTATTGTCCATAAACTCAAATACCTCGATTTTGACGTTTGACTTGACCGTGACCTGACATGTGACCTTAATTTGACATTTTTAAGTTTGCGTTAGCCTTATCTCATTGAGCGCTTTCGAATGCCGCCTTGCGCGTCCCGCTGCGATCATTGGTTCTGAAGATACCAGGGGGCTTCCCCCCCCCCCCCCCCCCCCTCCTCTCCCTCCTCTCCCCCCCCCCCCCCCCCCCCCTTCCCCCCCCCCCCCCCCGCCCTCCCCCCTCCCCCTCCCCTCCCCCCCCAGTGAGTCGTGTTACAGAATATACCCCAGTGACTGCCGGGTTAAGGAATGGATCGTCGAAACTTTTAAAACATTTTAAAACGCTTTACAAAGTTTCGCACAATGATCCTGCGTGAAAAGGGCTAGTGTGCGAAATACGACTACTGAATCAGCATTAGTATATTTTGGGTATTGACAGAATCCGGTAATCAAGTGGCAGCATACCGCAAACATTCCCAGGAGCGTGCTCTCAGGAGTGTGGTCTAATGACCCACTGCACTCGTTTATCGGAAATTGTGTTGCGAGGTGCTCTGTGTGCTCAGTGATGTGTGCATGATGTATGAATGTTGCGTCACCCAAGCCCATTATTTTAACGTGTTTTGAGTTTCGACTCGAGTCATGTAATAGCCGTTGCATGCAACGGATATGCCTCACGAAGTGAAATAAATAAATAAATACACTAACTATCCACTTGTCCCTCCGAACTGATAAAAGCTACCAATTACTCACGATATTCATAAAATACAAACATTAATTTGAAACTTCCAAATAAATGTTAGTATTTTATGAATATCGTGAATTAGAACGGCATGAATGTATCGGTAAATAACGATCTCATTAGGCACGTTTACATTTCATACTGCGCTGTGCGTCATTGATAAAGAATGAATTGGTGTCATTTTTCAAGCTACCCAATCCCACAAAATTGGCACCTGCCTAGCACTCAGCATCACCAATAAAATGTTTGCACTACCCATGAAAACCAGCGTGGGTATTTGATATCCGTCATTCATCGGAATGTATCCTCGAACGACGCAGGTCTAACCGTAAGGGCGGATCCAGGGGGCGAACGGGACCATGCCCCCCCCCCCCCCCTCCCCAGGCCTGTTTAAGGAAGGGCCAAACTATGTTTGGCCTCCACCCAAGACGTGAAGTCTAATACATGCTATATTTGCGTTTTTAGAACGGTACTGGGTATCCCCAAATTGCAGCAGTCAAAATCCAGCTAGCCACAGTCAAAAACTGTAAAATTTCGCGCCGCTTCGCGACATGACACAAGTTTCACAATTGCATATAAAAATTTGGAAAATTAATTCCATTAAGTTTCTTGCAGAAGATCTCCTTGGCGGTAATTGCTGGCCCCAGGGCCAACTCTCTTCATAAAATATTAACTTTAAAGCGGGCTACATGTTTAGCTAGTCTGCCGAGTTCCGAAAAAGGCGACGCGAACGCAAAGACGCGGACCTCAGCAACCGGAAGCTGTTCCAGCGGTGCCCAACTTGCTGGCCCGAAGAGCTAATAGTGGGGACCAGGACAGGACTATCTCCCCAAGCCATCTATCTCCCCCAGGCTCCTCCAGATCCACAGGGACCATTTATGCGCGGAAATGTCGGTCTGCCTCTTGCTACATTGAAACCATTTGCACCGTTACCCGTTGTTTGTTACAGTTCGGTACATATGTACATATGTAGTATACAGACTGGAGTTATTATTAGCATATGTACTATTGAGCGCAGACTGCCACCAGTCATCGTGATTTACTATCCGAGGCTAATGTATACGAAAAACTACCTTCATTTCAACATTTTTCATCATACCGAGATGTGCAACCAGGAAAAGGGGTTACCTGAGGCTTGGCTCCACTCACGGTCTGGTTCCAATATTAAAATTGCGTTTTCTACGACCTAAAATTAAAATGTTCACGCCGCTTCGCGGCGTTACATAAGCGGCCATCGTCATAACGGAGCCATCGTCATCGTCTTTGTTTCGTCGTAAAGCTGAATTGAATGATATTTTTTTAGCTTCTTATCCTCTGCAAGGCTAAGAAGCTAAAAATGGCTATGTTTCTGGGTTTTATCAGGCAAACCCGAGATAAAAAATTCGCGCCGCTTCGCGGCGCTAAATAACAAGTACCTACTATAACATGCAAATCCGCATTAAAAATGCTGCAAAGGCTTAAATACACGCATAACAAATTGGGGTACATTTTTATCGTCATTTCAGCCGACCCTCCACGAAAAAATTATCGGCGACGCCCATGGGTACAGCTGACAATTGACATAGTTTTGCTCAGTGTAAGGCAATGTCGGAACAATACGAACTGCAAGCTGACATCTTTCCTTTTTCGATATCCCAAAAGGCCGAAAACCTAAAAAAAATCGAAATCGTGTGGTTGCAAAATAAAGTGGCCCAAATCCGGGAAGAAATTCGAAATTAGGGGTAGGTAAGGTCCGCTAAAAAAACGGTTTGCCCCCTCCCCCAAACAGCCGGCTGGATCCGCCCTTGTCTAACCGGCACCCCTTCTGATCCTCTCCCGATCTCAGATACCGAGGCCACCGCGTCATAGGACCCCAGTTCACCCGGAGTCGCCCCTCGCCCTGCACCCGCTAACTCGCTGCAGACACACATCACCGCGGGCAAAACACAGGAACAGGAAGTGCGCGGCAGCTGGCAGCTCATCAAGGGCGAGCGAGCGCGGCAAACTTGACGCCTATCTCGATACTGAGGCAGTAAAAACCCGCCTCCGCAGTGAAGCCTCGAGCATGATGCGTCATTTTTGTCACGATGCGTCACGATGCGTCACGATGCGTCGTCGTCGTCACATCACCAGTCGCCACCATCAGATCATCACGTCACGTTCCATCTCGGGTCGTGCGTGCCCTGGCCTCTTCCGCTTAGTCGCGCTGCTCGTCAGAAGAGCTGGCTGGTCTGCTGGCCCTGTCCAGAGGGACTCCAGGTCCAGGACGTACTCTCTGTGGCCCAGGCCAGCGATACTCACCCCTCTGTGACCCTGGCCAGCGGTACTCACCCTATGTGGCCCTGGCCAGCGGTACTCACCCTATGTGGCCCTGGCCAGCGGTACTCACCCCTCTGTGACCCTGGCCAGCGGTACTCACACTCTGTGGCCCTCGCCAGCGGTACTCACCCCTCTGTGGCCCTGGCCATCGGTACTCACCCCTGTGACCCTGTCCAGCGGTACTCACCCCTGTGTGGCCAGCGGTACTCACCCCTGTGTGACCCTGGCCAGCTGTACTCACCCCTCTATGGCCCTGGCCAGCGGTACTCACCCATCTGTGGCCCTGGCCAGCGGTAGTCACCCCTCTGTGGACAGCGGTACTCACCCCGCTGTGGCCCTGGCCAGCGGTACTCACCCCTCTGTGGACAGCGGTACTCACCCCTCTGTGGCCCTGGCCAGCGGTACTCGCCCCTCTGTGGACAGCGGTACTCACCCCTCTGTGGCCCTGGCCAGCGGGTTGCCGCCGCTCTGCAGCAGTTCCTCAATGACAGCCAGCTGGCCGCGCCGCACGGCGTCATGGAGAGGGGTGGCGCCCTCGGCGTTCACCGCGTTCACGTGCGCGCCCCGGTCTGCGGACAGAGACGGACAGAGGGTCACACTGGTGAGTGGTGACGGGTAGAGTCCCCGGTCTGTAGTGACTGGTTACCAGCGAGCGAGTCCTCACTGATTACGGGATTTTGCTCACATAGATCATAACGCTTGGCCGACCCGATCGACCATAACGTTTTTGGGGAGCTTATATCTTTGGAATCCCGCATCCGATTGACAAGCGGTCTTCGCCATCTGATTGCCCCATTCAATCAATTATGTTATTGGCATGTTTCGTCTTACGTGAGGGGTCAGCATGACGCGTCACACTGCACCGTTCACCAGAGGCGTAACTTTTTGAAAATAATTGGGGTTGCACTTAGTTGTTAAGAGCCCATTTGTAACACATCGTGTCATAGGCGTAATGTTAAATTCCCAAATTATTGGGGTTGTAGCTACAACCCCAATTTACATTAAAGTTCCACCCATGCCGTTCACACCGTTCACACTGCACCGTTCACACTGTGTGTCACTGCACCGTGTCACACTGCACCGTTCACACCGTTCACACTGCACCGTTCACACTGCACCGTTCACACTGCACCGTGTCACACTGCACCGTTCACACCGTTCACACTGCACCGTTCACACTGTGTGGCACTGCACCGTTCACACTGCACCGTTCTGCCCTACGAGCAAAGGCGGTATGTGAAGAAGAAATCAGCAGACGGGCATGGCTACAAATTTCGATCCTTCGACTGTAAACGGCCCAGATTACAATGCGTATACCCCATCACAACAAAGGCCATCACCGAGGTGTGTGTACACCAGCGAGAGCAAGTTGAGACATGCTCGAATTCACACACAGGAAGGCCACACAGACGAGACTAGGTACAACAGACGTTCACAGATCGGCCGGTCGGTTGCGCCATATACGCGCAGAGGACAATAGACACAAGTAATCCGAGTCTATTGTCAACAATGGCCTCTCGCCGAAGGTCAGCGGTCTGAGGCACCGGGCTGGGTACATTAGTACCGCCAACACAGACACACGCATAGGTACTAGAGATGCAAAAAAATCCCCCAAAACAGGAACCGGCCCCGCACCGCCACCGCTCATACATGAGTTGGGACCGGCATCAAGCCCGGCCACATGTGGCAGCACCCGCCAGGCCCGGCACGCGGCAGCTAGGAATCTGCATGTTTGCTTCATTCTACACTTAACATCTTTTAGCAGGAATATTTATAGTTTGCAATGTGCATTTTGCACCATTTTAACACACACCACATTGAAACACCAATGGATAATGGATATATATGGACCATGGAGTAAAGAAATCCCACACAAGTCAGAACTTGAGATAAATAATCAACAACAGACTAACAGGAAAGTCGAACAGGTCAAGGTGAGTAGACTTCTTTCATCTTTGGTGGTTTGCAAAAATAAAATAAAATAAAGAAATAAGACGCATGATATATAGATCATGCAAGTCCAAACGAGCAGCTTAGAAGTATGTAATAAGTATGCATTCATCACTCAACATCACACAATGCAATGTTTGGGTTGTAATTGTAATAGCTTCTACAAACAATGTTGAGGTACTACAACCTACTTACTTATTTGATCAATGTTGACATGGACTAGTAAATAATAAATATACTTCACAGGATAATGGGGAAAAGGCAAGTTTTCCTGGACAGTACCGTATGACAAAACGTACTAAAAACATTGGGAGTGACAATCATATCTTGAATGATAGAAGTAAAATAATCAACCTGTTTTAAATTACAGAGTATCCTCGGTTTTCTCACTATCCAAGCCAAGATATCTATAACTAACATCCAAGCCAGTCAACACACAGAGCCACTCTTATACGGCCTTGGCACATTTATACAGCCTTGGAAAGTGGGCACAGATAAACAAAGCTACTTCACTGCCAAGGTGAAGGCCAAGGCCGTACAACTACCTTGGTACAACTTCACTGCTGTGCGTAATGGCGGCTGAAGTATTTGACAATTGTGAAGCGTTGAGCTCAAAACGGCGCAGACAATTAATCCCGTCACCGAAATGACTAACTTTATCACCATAAATAACTTAAAATCACCAAAATTAAAATGTCAACATATTGCGGATTCGGCAGATGGACTTCTTTAAAAATATTTAAACTTCAACTGACCCCAAGGGTTAAGATTTGATACTACAGCTTATTTTCGAATACAAACATGAACAATTGTCTTCACACAATTCTGAGGCGTCGCGATTCTGAGGTGTGAAGTTGTGAATATCTGTCAAAGTGACACATTCGCGAATATCGATCTGCTGCTTAATTGACACATGATTCTTTTACGGTCCAGTCCTGGCGAATTCGTCGCAAATGTGACTCATCAAAACACATTGTTTGGAAATTGGGTTTGAATGTGTTGTTGGGGAGTGTGGCACGTGTAATTATGCAAGGTCATATATAAATTATGGAGCTATTGCGATAAGAAGTTGAAGTGGAACTAGACAGGTTTGCATTCTGGGATAGGTCTTGGCCACTTAAGATTTCTTTGCAAAATGTTTTTTGTTTGTGTTTTGCAGTCTTTCCACCTTTATAATTGTAATTGCATAAAATACAATATTTGTTCACTACCAAAACTACAAATGATATGACTTGAATATGTCCTTTCTCATGAGGAACTAAATAGTAAATATGTATCAATAAATATTCTCAGTAATATGTATTTACAATAGTATTAACAATAATTATTATCATATACGTGGGTGGTTTTGTTCCATAGGTACTTATTTGTTTTACAAAATAATTTGGGTGACCTGGGGCAATGGGATGACTAAATATAATATTGTATGCCACCCCACCTAGTTACTAGTGATGACAGTGGAATATGATTTGGGTAGTTGTTTCTGTTTGACTGCACTCGACTCTCGCACTGCTGCAGTGACTGAGCTGATGAATTGATCATGAATTGACCCTGTAGTTTGATTTATTAAGTTTCACTGGTGTGTCCACTCCTTGCTAGGTCGTACTAGTTATCACTTTTAATTTGTAAACTGTGACATTGTTATTTGTTATGATGGTGTTTTACTGTTGTATATTTTGTTTTCTCAATGTATCATGATCTTTAAGCATGTATGTTCTGACTTCTGCCAATATTTATTTATATTTAATTAGTTTTTTTAAATTGATAACTTGTGCTGAGCCCGGCATGAGACCGGCAAGCCTGAGTTCAGACACAGCTTCAGGCACGCCGGGCCTGAATTTGGGCCCAGCGCCGGCTCCGTGGTCCTGAAATTTGCGTCTCTAATAGGTACATAACTAAACATGATTCCCATGGCCTGGCGTAAATGGCGTTCAAGATACAAAAAAAAGACAATAAATGAATGATAAGAGATGGAAGAAAATGAATTAAAAATGAAAGAAAATGAATGGAAAATGAATGGAAAATGAATGGAAAATGAATGGAAAATGAATGGAAAATGAATGGAAAATGAATGGAAAATGAATGGAAAATTAATGAAAATTGAGAACCCAAATTTAGCACAATGCATGCGCAATGATTTTGCGAACATAATCTTGAAATTAAGTAGATAATACCGTGGGCGTCGGGGGGGGGGGGGGGCATCGGAGGCGGGGCGTCGGGGGCGGAACACGTCCCCCAACATTTTCAGACTTTAACATTAGGCCTATGGGCGTTGCATGGAAATAATTGACTTCAAAATGCCTCCGTCCCCCCAACTTTCGGGAAGTGGCGGCGCCCTTGGATAACTCTAATAAACATTGTCCCAAACCACTCGCAGTTCAGACACGTGGATAAGCCACGACTACGGAATATAGAACTAAGCAGAACTGATGCTTCATCACATGCGAATGTAATGCATAGCAGCCGCAGCATAATAAATGAACACCGCAGATATAATACCAATTGAGCCACCACCACGGCGGGACGACCTCTATTTTACCTGTGCTGATCAATATGCAGAACACCTGGCTTTAACATCTGGTATCACAGCTGCCGGCACAACTGCTGGTGTGGTGCGGACAGCGACGGTACCCTACAGCCTGGACCTGGCACAGCTGCTGGTGTGGTGCGGACAGCGACGGTACCCTACAGCCTGGACCTGGCACAGCTGCTGGTGTGGTGCGGACAGCGACGGTACCCTACAGCCTGGACCTGACACAGCTGCTGGTGTGGTGCGGACAGCGACGGTACCCTACAGCCTGGACCTGACACAGCTGCTGGTGTGGTGCGGACAGCGACGGTACCCTACAGCCTGGACCTGGCACAGCTGCTGGTGTGGTGCGGACAGCGACGGTACTCTACAGCCTGGACCTGGCACAGCTGCTGGTGTGGTGCGGACAGCGACGGCACCCTACAGCCTGGACCTGACACAGCTGCTGGTGTGGTGCGGACAGCGACGGTACCCTACAGCCTGGACCTGGCACAGCTGCTGGTGTGGTGCGGACAGCGACGGTACCCTACAGCCTGGACCTGGCACAGCTGCTGGTGTGGTGCGGACAGCGACGGTACCCTACAGCCTGGACCTGACACAGCTGCTGGTGTGGTGCGGACAGCGACGGTACCCTACAGCCTGGACCTGGCACAGCTGCTGGTGTGGTGTTGACAGCGACGGTACCCTACAGCCTGGACCTGGCACAGCTGCTGGTGTGGTGCGGACAGCGACGGTACCCTACAGCCTGGACCTGGCACAGCTGCTGGTGTGGTGCGGACAGCGACGGTACCCTACAGCCTGGACCTGACACAGCTGCTGGTGTGGTGCGGACAGCGACGGTACCCTACAGCCTGGACCTGGCACAGCTGCTGGTGTGGTGCGGACAGCGACGGTACCCTACAGCCTGGACCTGACACAGCTGCTGGTGTGGTGCGGACAGCGACGGTACCCTACAGCCTGGACCTGGCACAGCTGCTGGTGTGGTGCGGACAGCGACGGTACCCTACAGCCTGGACCTGACACAGCTGCTGGTGTGGTGCGGACAGCGACGGTACCCTACAGCCTGGACCTGGCACAGCTGCTGGTGTGGTGCGGACAGCGACGGTACCCTGCAGCCTGGGCCTGGCACAGCTGCTGGTGTGGTGCGGACAGCGACGGTACCTTGCAGCCCGCAGACCAGCGTCGAACAACAACGGGCGTACCAGGCCGAGGATTACATACCAGTGCCAGGTGAAGTCAGATTGTTTTTCTTCTCCAGATTCCGGCACGATCCCTGAATAGCGAATGTTGAATAGAGCTCTGGAGAAGCCTTTTAGCTTCTCCGGCCCATGTCGGTCGGCGGAGTAGTGGGTGAAGCCGTTTAGCTTATACGGCCCATGTCGGTCGGCTGAGTAGTGGGTGGAACGGGAGCGCTCGCGAATGTCGCAAAACTGGATTTAACTGAACAGCAAACTGAACTAGACTGACTGAACAACAAAAGTGAATACAATACCGCAAAGATCCGTCAACATATTTCTAACGCATGTAAGCCAGAATAAATGCCTGACTTTCCACCTAATAGTGTGCACTTCAACTGCTGAAGAAAGCAGCTAGGCTTCGCAGGTGACGTCACCAGAAAACCCCGCTCCAATCCGGCACCCAGACCTCACTGAGCAGTGAGCACGGCATCTGTCCCTTGTCAAACGCTGCCCGGCAACATCACCTCCCCGGCATCATACATTCCAGAGCTCCAGAGCAGAGCCCCAACTCCAGCTCCAGTCCATACCTCACCGGTGCGAACAACGGCTTCGCCCACGACACGTGGCCTACGCCGCACGCTCCGCGTTGCTGACGGAAAACCACTTGACCCAGGCCACGCGCGGCCGGCCGGGTCACCCGTTTATGCTGCGACACGCGCCCGCGGCCACCGCCGCCTCCGCGCCAAGCCGAGCCGAGCGTACTCCGGCACCGTGACGTCACCCGGGCGGTGGCGCTGGGGCAATATAGCGCTCTGGCGGCGGAGCGGCCGGCAGTCAGCGCGGAGCAGGCAGCGGGGCAGCTACACGCCGCCGTCTGCGCAGATCGACCCAGAGGGCAGCGGCTGCCGGTCGGAGCGGTGTCCCGTGCAGCGGCTGCCGGTCGGAGCGGTGCCCCCTGCAACGGCAGTGCAGCGGCAGTGCAGTGCAGCACGCAGTCGGGCGCCGGCCGACACGCCGGGTCAGAGTCTGCTGCCAGACCAGCCGGCGGGCAGGGCAGACCAGGGTCGGGCCGGGCAGACCAGTCCGTCGAGCCGTGCCAGTGGTCGGAGAGCGGGCCGACCGACTCAGCAGCGACGGCGCAGTGGGACCACAGCCGCGCCTTGCCGAGCCGACGAACTCAGCCCAGTCGAGTCGCGTGGGCCGCCGGCCGACGCCTCGCCATGGCAGACGTTACTGGCGCCGCCACCCAGTGCGAGAAGCTGGCCGCTATCAGCGAGGGCCGCCGCGACGAGATCTTCCGCAAGTGCATATGTATGATGAGCCCGAACGCGGAGCCGTGCCTGGCGAACCGGCTCGCCTCTGCGGACCAGATCTCCTCGGAGCCGGAGAACGCCACCGAGCCGGTAACGGAGCCGCTAGACCCCGCCGACGACAACCTCATCAACTCGGACGTCTTCATCTACGTCATCGTCTTCATCGTCATCGTGTACTTCCTCACGTTCCTCTATCTGTGCATGAAGAAGCGGCAGCGCGAGGCGGCCGACGTGGAGGCGACCGGCGGCGCGGGGCGCTCGCGCGGGCCCCGCGGCGCCGACGACCGGCCGCCAGCCTACGAGGACGTGGTGCACGGCGCAGAGGGTGGCGCTAAGAACTCTGAGCCGCCCACCTACGCCGAGGTGCTGGCGCGCTCTCAGCAGCTGGACAAGCTGGAGACGGCGTCGACGGGCAGCTGACGAGGACTCGACGCAGCTCCGCCCAGACGAGCCCCGCGCCCGCCCCGCCACAAAGGTGATGGGCGGCGAACTGCTGTGATGGACCCCAGTGGCGACCCAGTGATGTGCCAGTGGGATGGGCAGTGACTTGCTTTATATCAATGCAGTGCTTTATATTGTTCCGTATAATACATGCTATTTTGTGTACGCCCTCTGTACAGTTGCTGACTGGAGGATCTCGAGGACGAGAGGACGGGAGACGAGAGGACGCAGGAACGCACGTGAAGGTGGTCAGTCCAGCCGCCGCGCCGGCGCAGTGGGCGATAACGGCCTTTTAGCGCGACACGGCGTTTCTGCATCAATTTACGGCATCGGTTTGAACATGTAGCATATCAATGGATGGCTGATGAATCAGGAAGCTCAAAATATGCACTTTCTTTTGTCTGGGTTTAACCCGGCATTGACCGGGGGAGGCAAATGTCCCCCCCCCCCCCGTTATCTCTGGAACCAATGATCGCAGCGAGACGCGCAAGGCGGCATTCGAAAGCTCTCAGTGACTTGCATTTAAAGCATACTCGAAATTATGGAATTAAGGTCACATTAGGTCAAAGTCGGGTCAAAGGTCAAATGCCCAAATTTGAAATGGATAAATAGAAATACAAAAGGCATGTTTCTAGACGGGTTTTGTCTCAGAAATACAGTGCTGGCATTGATTTGTCTGTATCTGGTCAATACAAGCCAAAAAAGCAATAACAAATATGACGTCATGAGTTACTCTTACTTAGGGAGCCATAAGTCGGTCAAAAACAAAGATATTGCTTTGAAATTTGGTTTGGGTATTGGCCATATGTATATTACCGTTTCTCCAACATATATTACGGTTTTTGGAAAATGTTGGAAAAGTTTTATTTTGAGGGCATCTTTTTAAACAAAATATTTTTTGATTTTTTGTTTGTTTTAAAAACAAAACAAAAATCTAAAATTTGACAGCCATTTTGTAGCCCTTGTCATTTGCTATCTTAACACTTAAATCTTTAAAAATGGCCTTTGTGCAGCCAGTTAAATAGGGACAGCAGAGATCCGGGCATTGTAATGGCGCAGAGTTAATAGTGATGTACACTATAAAATAAGCTGCAAAATAAAAAGCGAAAATATGTGCAAGGTTTTTTTAATAGGCACAAAGTATAAACTCTAACGAGGCAGGAAAATGTTCCATCAAAGCGGAGAACCGTGGAATTAAAATTGTAGGATCTACTCAAGTTTTGATTCTGGTGGTCAGACACTTCAAATAACATACCTCACTTAATGTTAGAATATAAAATTGCTAATTCACATGAAAAAGTCACATTGGTATTTCGGGCTGCTGATGATTTGTACTTTCAAGAAAAAATACCACAGAGCCTCTACGAAACGTTCTTCGCCTCTCACATTAGCATATATCCACGCGATGAGAATGAGGCGCACCATAGCAATATCGGCGGCTGAACAATAGTGTGCGTTTGAAGACATGGTGCATACAAATAAAAAAAAAAATTGGCGAATCGGTGTTCTACTTTCATGCTATGGACATTTTGCTTGAAAATGAGCTGTATAAAATAGTCATTTTCGAAATTGTATTTTTCACCCCCATGTCGCGGTACCAGGCCGTTATCGCCCACTGAGCGGCGTTATTGCCCACTGTGCGTCGGTCGGTCAGAGGGCCGCAGCCGGCAGGGCAGCGGGCCGCGGACCGGCCCTCTGGCCCTCAGGGCGGGGAGGCGCTCCACTCCGCTCTGAGCTGACACACCGGCACACATCACATAAACAGACGGCGCGGACCACCGCTGCCAGCGAGCGTGGCCGGCAGGGAGGGGAGCATGGCCGGCCGGGAGGGGAGCGTGGCCGACCGGGAGGGGAGCGTGGCCGACCGGGAGGGGAGCCTGGCCGGCCGGGAGGGGAGCGTTTGTTTTTCATGGCGTAGCGCCTGCAGCACGTCCGTCCATTTACGGGGTCTGCAGATAGCACGGGCCTCCGAGCAGCTCATGGCCGAAAACGGCAACACATCACTGCATCGCAGGCTGGCTGGCTGTGGGTTACAACTAGGTGGCAAAAGGTGGACCCGAGGACCCGGTCAATTTACCCGGTCTGGACCCGGTTGGGCCTAGACCGGGTCCTGTCAAATCATAACCGGGTCCAACTGGGTCCAACCATCGCTTGATGTTAGTTTCACGCAAATAGGCATAACATGATTCCTCAATTTACAATTATTGTAATGCAGCTACCCTTAAATAATTTGAATTACTTTCACTCTAATCAATTCTTACTGCAATGCAAATCAAGACTGAACAAAGCTTGTTGACCATCAATTATGACTTAGGTACCTACCTCACAAAAGAGAAAAACCATGTGTGAGATTAAGGAAAAGTTCAGATGTAGAAAAGTTCAGATTAAAGGGAGATAATCCTTTTTCCACAAAAATGGAGTTAGCACCTGCAATCGACAGACGAGACCAAAATATATTGTAAATTCATTACATTTTGCATATAACAATTCCTACCGATAGATATTTCAAGTCATAGTTGATAAGCGTTCCACGCTCATAATCAGCAAATACTCGGTAACGAATTCAGTGAATTAACCTCCTAACGCATTGTTATGTATCATGAAGGTATGCAATGTTTCCTGCATTCTATCTTTTGGGAATATGTCCCAAACTTTCATGAACAATCAACAATAATTTGAAAAAGTGCATTGAAATCGTCAGTTTAACAGTGGCCTATTACCTTGCTTATTTAGTGTCGGCGATTTGCCCATTCAACAACGTTGAACAGATTGATGCAAAAGTGCCAGATGTTGCGTTTTCCAATATTGGAGAGAACATACCGATCATTAATTTTCCCAAACTTCCAACTTTGAAAGAGGGAATCATTTTATTTAATTCTTAAATTTAGATCACATCATTTTAATACCAAAACAGGTAGCCACATAAATTGTTGCTAACAAAATCAAAAGGTGATTATCTCCCTTTAAAGGGAGATAATCACCTATTGATTTTCTTAGCAACAATTTATTTGGCTACCGTCATGTTATTAAAATGATGTGTTCTAAATTTAAGAATTAATTAAAATGATTCCCTCATTCAAAGTTGGATGTTTGGGAAAATTAATGATCGGTATTTTCCCTCCACTATTGGAAAGCGCAACATCTAGCGCTTTTGCATCAATCTGTCCAACGTTGTTGAATGGGCACTTATAAACAAATCGCCGACACTAAATAAGTAAGGTAATAAGGCCACTGTTAAACTGACGATTTCAATGCACTTTTTCAAATGATTGTTGATTGTTCATAAAAGTTTGGCACATATTCGAGTGCAGGAAACATATTGCATACCTTCATGATAAATAACAATGCGTAGGAAGGCTAATTTACTTAATTCGTTACCGAGTACTTGCTGATTATTGCCGGTCTGATACATATTTTTAAAAGCTTGAAACAATGGGCAATTTCAATTTAAACCATTGACAGTGCAGGTTGAAATGAGAGGCAGTGGGCATAAGGCATACATCATTTTGATAAGCTAAACCATCACCATGCTTTCCAATATTTTCCAGAAGGCCCAGGTACAAGTTGTTATCCTCAAAGTGTCTGTTCTCTTCTCTTGTATATAAATCAGTAGCCTATTTCACAAAGCAAAAAAGTTTGTAATTACAAAGAATTTCTTTGTAATTACAAATAATTTTTACACATATTTGTAGTTTGGATTTCACAAAACCCAAGGGCAGTAAATCTCAATTTACTATTTACAAACTACTTTACAAAGATATTGTTTGTAGAAATGTTTGCAATTGCACATGTTCTATTTCTCAAAAGTTGACGGAAGTGAGGAAATGTTTGCAATTACAAACTTGTAATTCCAGTGGGTCAGGGGTTCTGAATTTCAGAAACTGCATTGACAGTTGACATTGTTTGACTGTTCAGGTTATTTTCTTGGTGAGGTTGTTACGTTGCCGAGGCTTTTAGGGTAATGGTTTAGTTATGCATAGGTATAGCTGCCCAAAACAAGTTATTTCCCCGAGAGATTCGAACAGGGATCTCCAGCTTTGAAGTCCCAGTGCACCTTGCCGATTGCGCTGTGAGGGGCGCCTCTGCGCGGAGAAACCGCATGGCGATAGAATTGCAGCGGTCAACGATGTCTTGTGCAATGTACAGTGAACCTTCACCCTTTACGAAGTAAGAAATCGGCTAGGTTAGGTGAAAAAATGGTCGAGAAATTCAACGATCTTTCTTTTAAGAGTAGTTCTGTTGTTATGCTCCGCCACCTGTGAATGGTCAAATTCTGTTTACTCTAACTGCTTACCAAGATGTATTTTTACGATCAGAGTTTGCATTCCGATGAAATGTTAATTAAAAGATTATTCTCCCTATAACTAATTTTATATTGAATAAAAAAATAAACCACAATGTAAATATTTGTTAAATTAATTTGTTAACAATCAAATTATTTGTCATTAGCATCAAGTTTAATACAAACGTTCTTGATTTCAAGCTTTCTGCTGTACTAACATTTGTGTTTACAACTTTCTTTACAATCGGTAATTCAGAGGTGGCGAATG